>CM027118.1:63059247-63357815 GCA_015476505.1 Urochloa ruziziensis
TGTAGTGCACTTCAAGAATAAGGAGCCATAAATACCGGCTCACATGTTGAGTAGGGAATAATTAGCCATGAATCCCTATGGAACATAACCAACTGAACTACAATCATTTCACGGATTTTAGTTTACACTCTCCGGTCTTGTTTCAATCATCTTTGCACATATATACTTAGCTTGTTTCAACTTACAGGGTGCAGTAATTTTATCATACCTGGAATAATACAATATCGTAGATCAATTAATATTAAAAATATGACACCCTTGACAATGATTTATCCAGTTATCACAAAGTTCTTTATTTTCAATTGTTTTCTAAATTTTTATATTTCAAAACATAAAACTACCAAACTCATGGTGCATGGCTAGAGCATCCAAACTCCTCCTTGCTAGGTCGTTGACCACGACATTTTAAAGCCCTGGAGGTCACCCGGTCATAGTTTTTTTTTCCTTTGTGTTTTGAGTGTGTGTGTGTGGTGGTGTTAACCTCGACCTGGATTTTTCCAGGGTCGTTGTATGTCTCTCTTCTTTAATGAAATGACACATAGCCCTCTTGCGTAGTTCGAGAAAAAAATACCAAAATCGCCAAACTATACCTTAAATTCCAATGCAATGGTTTTAGGTGTTTTTGAAAACTTAATACAAAATTAATCAGAGAAATATTTTGAGGCCGTTCCAATTATATATATGTAATTTATTTATTGCATCATATTTATTTTTTTGATTTTTTGGATATATAGCGATTTAATAATTGAAAACAACTGCACTTAGAAATATATGCAAGTTGTGATGTGTGAACATGAGTTGGATAGTAGGATTTATGTATATAATTGTCTTTTCATACATGATTTCTTGAGTGTTCATGTATTTGTTCATTGCATAATTATCATATTTTTATATATTTGTTGTAGAAGGTAGTAAATAAAGACATATATAGGTATAAACGTGTCTCCTTTAAACCATCTCACGGAGCTTGAAGATATGTAGCAAAATGTTCCTCTCTAAAAAGAAGACAACAATGCATGTAATGGCACACGCCTCTATGAAAATTGAAAAGGAGCATTTAACGAAATTTATTCTAAACAAATATGACTCGAAAACTTTAGAGGAAACATGAAGAAGTCGCTAGTGGACTAAAAAAGTGTGTCCACATATGCCACATGTGTCTAAAAATTGCTAATGCCCGGTCTGTTATGTTTTTGTTGTGTGATAGACGACTACCTGTGCCAACTGCCAACATGATTCAGGTTTCTGGTAATGAGGGGATCTTGCTATTTAAGATGCTAGATTATAGATGATCGGCGATTCGGTGATTGATTTATAATTGTTCGCATGATCAGGTTGAGGAGGGTTTCACCATAACAAAAGAGGAGATTATTGACAGACTCGACTCTGCATTACTGAACCAGCATAGCAGTCGCAACAGCACTGAAGAAGCAGGAACCTATTGAATATAATGGAGCTAGCTTGCGCGTGTATATATAAACACATGCAAACGGTGGTATACATGTGAAACGTCCAACGAGTTGTCATAGTGACGAATGGGGTGTTTTTTTAGGTTCTATGGCTTGAGCCCTTGGTGTGTGTACTGTGTGTCATCGCTTCACGTAGCGTGCATGCATGCGATTAACTGATCATCACATCTAGTGGATGCTCGCTACGAGAATTTCTGCACCACATGTTTTCAAGATTTGGCCGGAAGCATCAATACCTAATTCCTTATATTACTACGAGAGGCTCTGCAAACGCGAAACATCAACAACCATGCAGATGATTGCTAATACTGTCGTGGAAAAGTGCTCAAGAAAGATGAAGCAAGTACTCCTGCAAGTTGCTTTTTTTTATTGGCATCAAGCATTTTTTTATGCTTGTAAACTATATTGAAGACCATGTACTATAGTACAACCAACTGTTCATGATGCTAGCTGTCTCCATCGATCTATCATCTATTTTAGTGCATGTGTATTGTGTACAACTATATATATTTCTGTATATTTCAGATTAGAAAACAATGTATAGGCAAATAACAATTATATATGTATACACGTACTGCAATGTGCTGAAGTTGTATTTTTTATCAACGAATAAATCGGCGGACACATCACTTGTATAGTTGTATATTAGTATGGCCCAAAGTTTACACTTGCAAGAATTCTAATAAATGTAATGAAATTGGAGCACACATCAAGCATATGCAACTGTGCATGCTCTGATTATTTCGTCTATATCGTCATGGAATACGCAAGCAAGATTAATATAAGAATGAGATGACCAACTCGATTAAGGTATAATCTCGCGATCAATAAAGGTTAACGCACAATGTTAAGGAAATCATTAGTGTGGTGTTTGGATACATTAGTTTAACCGGAGACACAGATTATTGGTTGCGTGAACACATCTTTGTCAAACCTAGCCTGGATCCACTCTGAAAGTGCTATGTACTATACTGATACATAGTATACTAATTGTGGTTTTTATTATTGAAACTGTGACATCAGTAGACAGCTCAATCTCCATGATGGGAACAAACTCTAGTGTTATTTATTCCTAAGTGTACGTACAGTTGGTGCTAAAGGCAGACACCACAAATTTGTCTTGGACGTAGATCCAATAAACGATTAATATGTCGTAGGTCCAGCTAGTAGTCCAAGCTCCGGAGAAGAGCCTGAGGCCCCTCGCCGTGTGCGTGCCTGCTTGTGTCCTTCTATATCTATCCATCACTTCCAGATTCAGAACTTGAACAGGCACATGAGTCAATCAATAGTCTGCCTTGGAAGAACTACAAACAAATTCAGACGGGGAACTGATGCTCTATCTGAATATTTTCGCCCCAAAGATGAACTACATATGAAGAAAACCAAATGCTATCAATAGTGCTAATTAATAACATGATATGCCCACGAGAAGATAGACCATTTAAATTAGATTGTAACTCGTCACTGGTTACGTCAAATAGTCACGGGTTACACAAGTTGGAACGACATGTAGCATAACCTTTATGTTTCATGGATTTCTGGCTGCATGGTTTCATCATTCATATTCTACATCATTGGAAAGTGCTATGGGTTAAGTTTCCAACGCATTAAACAATGTATCTTTTGGACTTTCGACTCAAGAGTTATGATCATTTTAGTGGAAGGTTCACAAGCTGCCATGAAGTTGCACGAAAGTGCAAGACTCTTCAGCTTCTTCATTATCTCTTTATTTTCCAATAATCATATGCATCTTAGAGTGTAAAAATATTAATTAGGGAGTCATTTCTAAGTGTTCTGTTAGTTTTCCCAAGAGTCAAGTATAAAGTGTGCGTCTCTCACTTTCTATATAAAGGGATGTTATCTAATCTGTTGAGAGTTGATGAATTGATATGATATTAGAATGGAGTGTTGCTATTCTTTGTGAAACCCATAGAGTAACCTCCGTTGCTAGTTGATTCTCGTCGAGTAATCTCCGAGCTATCCTAGTTGAGAAATTTGTCGACTAATCTCCGGTGCTAGTTGATCTTGAGGATCTCCGAGTGATTCTAGTGTTATCCAGTCCACCCACCACCATGTTTCCAGCGAGTCAATCAAGAGTGTTCCTATCATCTGGTATTAGAGCCATTGTTCCATGCTCAAGCTTTCTATCATTTCTCTTAATTAAGATTGATGGCTGGTTGTCAATATCATCGAGTGAACACCAGCGATGACTAGTTATCTTGGTTAAGTTCAACATTTTGTGCAAAAAGGCTAGTTACCGAGCGCCTTCCTATGCTTAGTGAACGTGTTCTCGGCAGGTCTACATGGTGACTCAAGGGTGTTATCTGCCTTGTTTCGTTGACGTGTCCTCGACTTGGTTAGATCTCATTCGAGGTGTTCCGGGCTTAGCTTAGTTGATGTGTCCTCAGCTAGATCGATTTCGCTCGTGTGTCGTTCGTCTTGCTTAGTTGACGTGTCCTCGGCAAGTTCGGCCTCACTCACCAGTTATGGGTTCTTTTTGCATGTTTTGTAAGTCTTGCTTTACTAGATTCGTTCAAAGCCCACAATTATCGATTTATTTGCATGTTTTAGCTCTGTCAGATCTATTTAGGGCCACAAATATTGAGCTTGCTTTATCCTGATTAAAATAAGTTTTATCAGCTTGTTCTATTCTAAGATAGTTGTTGCTCACAATTATCGATTCCTTGCATGTTTAGTTCTCTACTAGATTTGCTTAGAATCAAAGCTATCCCGCTCTGTCACATCTGCTAAGATGGCCTCACAACATGCCTTAGTCGATTTGATAGTTCAATGCTAACCTTCTTGCTCCATGGTTCTAGATCTATGGGCTCGTGCCTCATGACGACTCTTATCGCGAAAGCCAATAGAGTCTCAGTTGTGGTCTGAGCGTGTTTCCAAAGGAACCCGATGAGCGTCAAATTTGGATCCGTTGATCGAGAACGATACGTTCCCCTCGCCCTGCTATTGATGCTGCCCTCTGGTTGACTTGCCCTGGATCTGATCAGTAGTGACAGGGCAGGGCGCTATCGGCTCGATGGGCCTGACTACGATGAGCGGCGGGTCCCATGAATGATCGATTCAGGAGTCGCCACGTGGACTCTGATACGTGTGTGGCCTATCGGCTGATGCCTCCATCGGCTCTGGATGAGTTGACTTGTCCTGGTTCACCCGATGTGTGGGATATGGATACCTCTGCTGCATCAGCGTTGTTTAGCTACTCCTATATGTGAAGTGAAGAGGGAAAAGACAACAAACTGCAACCGCCGCTGCCGTCGCTAACTCTTAATTAAATATTCCATGCATAAACATCTTATTACGGGATTAACGGTGGCCGGGTTCGGGTAGACGCCAAGATGTAATTTTCAGCTGGATTTTCTCCTCCAAACTCTTGTGATCTCCATGAGATTTGGACATGGTGACTGCCGTACCAACAACTCTAGAAAATAAAGCGATAAGCTCAGAATCAAGGATTTGGGATTCAAGAATAAAAAAAATTCGGATGACACCGAAATGGGCGAAATTCGGAAATTTCGGACCGGTTCCCGTTTAAGTTGACCAGTCAAACAATTCAAATTTGGCCGAAATTTGACCGGAATTGACCGGTATTGGCCGAAATTTGACCGGAATTGACCGGTATTGACCGAAATTTGACCGGTTTTGGCCGAAATTTGAATCCAAACGAAATTTTTTGACTGGTTTAGTTCTATTTCGGGCCGGACCGAAATGGGCGAATTTCGGTGAAATTCGGACATTTCGGTCCGAATCCCAAATCCCTGCTCAGAATCAAGGGAACAGATCATCATACATACTATGCCATTATCTATCTATACCGTCAGATTTTATAATGATCGAACGTTCTAGATTAATCTAAAGAGTCCATGTGTTGACTACATCTCCCCTTTGAGCCTACGTCGTCGGATTTTATAATGATCGAACGCTCTAGATTAATCTAAAGAGTCCATCTAAACTACATCTCTAAATTAGTAATTTTTATTAAACGCGTGCCTGCGGCACGTGCCCTTGTGCTAATCTATACTATAAAGGACGAAATAATTTCGACGGTCAATCGTCAAAAGACACATTGGTCTGACAGGTGGACCCATGGGTCATGTACGTGAGCAGTCAGGACTCTTTCTCATGCTACACGTCAGCCCGTAGGATTCTTTTCACGCTATATTGGTCATGTACGTGAGCAGTCAAAACTCTTTCTCATGCTATACGTTAGCTACTAGAGCTCTTCTCACGCTATATTTTTCTTCAAACACGTGCCTGCGGCACGCGCCTTTGTGCTAGTCTAAAAAAACAGACATACTATGCATGTACCGGTAGTATATGGTTGAGCAGACTTATCTCTCTCTTTATGGCGTGTTCTGCGTGTTCTGCATGCGTCTATCATGAATTCTTTCCTGACAGCCGCATTTTGCACAGGACACTGCACAATCTAGGCAAACAGCACGTGAGTTTACACCTGGCTACACACATGTAGATCAAATAATGATCCGCTGATGATGAAACTAATCGGCCCTGTTTTCCTAGGCTCTAGTTAAAAAATTTGCCATCGGCAATTCGGCATGCAGTAGATTAATGCATCTACACGCACCCAGCGGCCACAAGATTTGGAGGCACCGTCAGCTAGTAAAAGCGACGCTGCTTGCGTCAGGGGGCCGGGGTACCGTTTTATTTTGCATCCGCGCTTGTTGACAAAAACGGCCGCACGTCGTTCTCTAAGGAAAAGATGGCCAGATTTCTGAATGGCCAGCGTGATACTTGTAGCGGTCTCACTACTTAAAAAAAAGCTTTATAGAGGATTAGAGACGGGTAACATTTGCAGGGACGGCTCTAAAATCCGCTCCTGGCTGTTAAAAATAGCCATTTGCAGGGGCGGATTAGAGCCCGCTGTCGCCCAGGCCGAAGACGCCGTCGCTGCGCCGGCCGGAGAGACCGCCGCCTGCTGCTTAAGAAGACAGAAGAAAGGTGGGAGAGAGTGGTGGTGAGGAAGAAGGAGGAAGAAGATTAGGTGGAGATGAATCCGTAGGTTTTTTTTTCTCTTCCTCATATAATGGCATGTTGCTGTCTGTAAGTTTGAGATGTCCGGCATATGCCTGATGCATTAAAATAAGTCATGATTCTTGTGCTTGTGTTTGATTAAACTGAACACATGAAAAAATTGATGCTACAATATACGTGCATTCATAACGCTACAATGTTTTCAATATGAGATGCGCGCTTGTTAAAAATTGATGCTCCACAAAAAAAATGTGGATATTCAATTGATGGATTGAAACGTGTATGCCAGTAACACCATGGGTCATGAAAGATATCTCCATAAGTTAACACAAGATATTTATACTTACGAGGGTTGATAGCAACTTTGATCGGTTATTGTTGCATGGGCAAAACAAGGACTAAAATGAGTACTGTTTCAAGTTAGCATAATTATAACAATATTGTTTTGGTTTAAGTATGTATTCATTAAAATACTAAAACCGAGATAAAGAGAGCACCATTTTATCCTCTCACTTACAAGAAGGAGAGGATAAAATGGTGCATACAAATAATAGGGCACCATTTTATCCTCTCACTTACAAAAAAACAGAGATGATAAAACGGTGTATACAAAAATAGAGCACATTTCATCCTCTCACTTTCAAAAAGATCGATAGGATCATCTTGTGCATTGATCAAATTATATAACTTATAATAATTTTTTCAAATATTAAATATTCTTAAATAAAAAGGTTGTCAACTACAAAGTTACTTATCTTGTCGAGCTCCACTTTGATATAAATATTATATTCATCCGAGATGCAATGAAATAGATTGTATTAAAAAATACATCTCTTACACTATTTTTTCGATATATTTTGCTCTACTTCATGTAAAACTTAGACATAACTTAATATTTGTACACTCTGTATCGGATTTTCTATTGAGATATACTTCAATACAAATTAAGTGCACAGGTTTAAAATATTTTGAATGTATTTGCACTTTATTTTAATAAAATATTTTTTCTTTTTATAGGCCATCTACAAAGCCCAACTACGCTCTATAGCCCACTCCTCCAACCATATATGGGCCGACCCAACTAGTTTTAGCCCAACAAAGTCTATATTTCAAGATTATAGAGCTTATTATAATATTTTGAGGCACTAAACATTCTCAAACGAAAAACTTATCAACTGCAAAGTTTTAAATCTCATCGAGCTCTACAATTTTCGTATAGTTATGAATTTATTTGTGTGGAACTATTTCTAAGGGCGGGCCCGCCCCTGGAAATGGTGGCGGGTCATGGCATGGCGTGCCCTTGAAAATGATTTCCAGTGACGGCCCTTATCTACAGCAGCACGCTCGTTTTTTAGGGGCGGATCGCCTTTTAGCCCGCCCCTGAAAAAAACCGTAGCTCTTACAAATGTTTTTTATAGCCCCAATAATGGAGCCTTTGATGCGGAAGTAATGCTTTTGATTCGTAGATCAACCGTATGATACATGCATGCATGTAGGTCAAACTTCCCGTTGTGTAAACAAGTTAAGCCTACCCTAAGATCTAAGCTGTTTTTATTGGGCGAACCATTTGGTCTATGCCTAAATTAGGCCGGCCTACCCGCCTGTCGGACCATGCACCGACATAGGTAAACAAAGAATGTGTTTTAAGGAAACCCTTCAATTCAGTCAAGAACGGCATATTTTGAAATTAGGAGGGATTTCTACATATTGAAGGTGGGACCATAACCCATGACGTAACGCTTTGTTTCTTTGTTTGGACTATTCTGGAAACTCCATAATGCATAGTTACTAGGCCAGTAACGATATGTGCTGGCGGGTATGCCGCACGCAAGCAATCTGGTGCCAACACAAATGGAATATGTGCTGGCGGGCCACATAAGGCAGCCGCAAGCACAGATTACGATTGTGCTGGTGGCTAATTAAATGGCCTACCAGCACAGTTTTTTAATTATTATACATTATAAATTTATTTCTACCCAATTAAGCGGCTAATTAGTATTTCTCATCAGAATATTATAATTTGACACATCAATTAACATGACTATTGTTATTTCTCGCCAGAATTATATAATTTGACACATCAATTAACATGACTAGTGTTCAAGCCAGATACACAACCATTAAGTGTTATAATGTACTTGATAATAATATTTAGACAAAATATTCAACATCATTTGTTCTTTGAGTGAGGTATATTTAGGGTATCATTTACCAAACAATTAAAGGGGGAGGGGGGGGGGCTTCTTTGCCGTGTGCAATGTCCTTGGCAAACGACAAATGAGCCCATCCGAGGGAGCTGGACAGGAACTTTGCCGTGTGCCATGTGGCCCTACCACACGGCAAAGGCAGGGCCTTTGCCATGTGCCAGGTCGTTAGGGCACACGACAAAATCTCCGTCAACGTCAACAGAGCCCACAACCTAGTTTTGTTTGCCGTGTGGCAAAAAAAGACACACGGCAAATGTCTTCTTTACCGGCCAAGTTTTGTCGTGTGTCCTTTGCCATGAGTGGTATACGGCAAAGACTTTTCCGCGTGCAAAAAGGCCTTTGCTGTGTGCCCCTGTAGTGCCGAAAGCTCAATGGCACGAGCAGTTGGACAGGTGATGGTTTGTTCACTAATAGTGATGTAATGGAGCTTCTTATTAGCAGAAGAAGTTTCCATTTGAGTCGTAAGGCATACGTATTCCACTGCAGTAAGTACGCATGGCTATCCAAGCATCTGTGTAGCCAAAACATGTGACAACGAACAATACTCCAACGTGTCTGAATTGAATAGTGGAGCAAAGTAGGATCATCGTCCCCAGGAGAGGAGCTGTAGCAAGGGCCATATCCTGTTTAATTTGCTAGGAATCATTGAATGAATGTAATGCATGCATTATTTCGGTGGAAACAGATAATTAAACGTGATGCCCCCTATCAGCGAAACTTAAGGATACAAAATTCCATCCTTTATTTTTTTTATAAACTTGTTTGTGTCTAGGCCTCTTCTTCTTCTCTTTTTCCTGATATATCAATACAAAAACTGAAACCCCATTTTATGGGAAATCATATACTATTATAACTAGCCAGTCTTTTTAAATTAAGCACACTATTAGTGGTCCAATTGGTGGCACTGATGTCAAAGGTGGATTAATTGGTACGCTTTACAAGTCGAGGCAATTGAGTAGTGTGGTGTGGGGACATTTAGCTTGCTATATGTGCTGGCTTTTGATTATTTTTATTTGTACCTGCTGCTTTGGCGTTCCTATCTATAAAGCATACCCCACAAGAAACAATTAGTACTTTCATCTTCCAAGTAGAAAAATCGGATATGCGCATTGGGATTCTTACACCTTGTGACGACAAAAAAAAAACTATTTGCAGATCAACGAAAGCCAACGCAAAAGACCATGCTTGCTAGGAATACAGACAGTTCTAATTAATGGGATGACTGAGATGGTTCCACAGACTTAAGTATTGGTAAAATATACGTATATTTCTAGTATGGTCCTCTTAAACAACAACCTCTACAAATGCTTTACCAGAGATGATGGTCCATAGTTTATCACGTGGCCTCTGTCCTACTACAGTAGGCGGTTGGTGGATACATCAAGGAATTCAAATTTTTAACCACGGGAGTCGGGACCGAACTTAAGCTATGCAGGCCACCAAAAAATTGAGGGATACTAATATTGAAACGAAATCGAATATATAATACCCAGTAGAAAAACAGAATTTACATGGCATTCCCTTGTAAGTGTGTGATGAGTGATGACACATGGAGAAAGTTGCCTCGAAGTCGAAAAATCACTGAAGTAATAATCAGCCTTTTTTTATATAGCTATATATATATCTATACCTATATACTAAAGCTTCAAGATTTTGAGTAATTCTAGTGCTTGTGCTACTATTCATGGATCTCACGGAGCCCACATTGCATGGGATCCACGGGACGCCTACGTGGGACCCACATGACCCACGTATGTGGGATCTATTGTACTTTAAAGTATTCTTTTTAAAAATATTAGCTTACTTTCTTATTTTTTATAATACGCTTTTATACTATGATAAATTTAACCATCTTTTTGACTTAGTTTTTTTCAAATAACATTAATTTTACATGATCTTATCTAATTATTTATAACTAATTTCATATTTTATTTTTTATCCTAACAATAGACCTATATAACATATGTAAATGTCTAAAAACTAGCAACATTTCGGTCAAGAAAACTATTGTGTAGAGCTCAGAAAACTAATGCAACATATAAGGTGTAGCTAATTTGGAGATGAGTTTATGTGCCGATATCAACCAATTAAATTTTGAATTCATTTGAATATGGTTTCTGATTCAACAGTATCTGGAAATTAGACTTCACTAAAGGAAACTTGTCGAATTTTATATTTGTCTAACAAATGTCGCTAAGTATACTGTGTTTGTTTCTGATTTTTTTTTCACATGCTAATTCTTGCAAAAGGGAAAAAACAACCTCCTTTCAAAAGGGTAAAAGGGCTATGTGGCTGAGTAGTTTATTTTCCGGCGTCTTTGTATGTTTAATTTTAATGTGAATCTATATATACCCACATTTCTCCCTCAAATGCAGTCTGTACGTAGAGAACTGGTACGCGCACAAGTGTAAGTTTCAGTTAGATTCTCCCCTCGATCAGATCGCTGTGCTTTGCACGCACCCTTTTCATCGAGAAAAGGTCTTGCTCCTTACTGGACGGCCGCATTTTGCACAGCGCGCCGTGTGGTACTAGAAGGAAACAACGCACGTGATTTTGCACCTGGCTTTTATGCTGTCATGCTCACGCCTCGATCGATCATCGATGGCATAAAAATTATGAAGTGTGCCAGGCCGCAGTAAATTAAAAAGGTATCCGCACCGGCTACAAACACTAGCTAGCAGCGCGCTATCAGTGCTGTGCTGCCTAGGTTTGGGAATTTTACCCTTTCAGTTGTGGACAAAACGGCTGTCGCTTTACGTGAAAAGATAGCCATATCTCTGAAAGGTCAAAATAACAGGTCCAATAATGGTGTTCTTGGTATGTAAGTAAACTATCTATTTGTGGCTAAGGTACAGTATCCATATGCTAGTCCTTCTGCTGCAAAGAAGACATGCACGTTAAGATTTTTTTTCGTCAAATCCACAGGGGAGCTATGTTTATTCGTTTCCTTTCTTGTATCAAATAGCACGTTAAGGTTTTTTTTCCCGTCAAATACGTAGGGGAGCTATGTATCTTTCATCAAAAAATGCATGCACATATATTTTTGTTCAACTTTTTTTTGAAGTAGGAAAGGAAATTTAATTAATCGGGCAGACGGATTAAATCGCTGGTCACTAATGATCCCAAACTGCATCTGCTTGGTGCTTGCATGTAGTGAAATTGACAAGGTCTCCCCGGGTATTTCCTATATGATCACATACATAAACTCACTAGGACATTGACAAGGTCTCCAACATGACACTTTAAATAAATACTATACTGCCTTAAAGTAGCAAAATTATATATTGTGCAAGTATATATTTTTATGATGCATCTAGTAGCTCCCATATGGAGTTGTCTGTCTATGTGAAATTTTAGATATTTGATAGCATAATGCACTTAAATTTATTATTTTTTGAGAAGTCTTAATTAAATTTATTATTTGAGAGGGTATAAGTTTTGCATCTGAACTCAAAATGACACAAATGAGTATATTGGGCTTATTTCGAGACTGCCCAAAGTAGAGCATAAAGTGTCTGTGTGGGTCGTGCATGCACCAATGCAAGTGGGTTGGTCTCATTTTTTTTTCCAAAAAAGAGATTCAAATAAAGGCATCCATGTTCTTAATTGTAAATAAACTTTAATACGAAATTACATCTATATATACATATCTTGTGTTCTCGTTTCCTATCTCCAAATTGATCTTCGATTATGTATTCACTTCACTCTTATTGACGATGTCCACAGCTTGAAAAAGATCGTCATTACTCATTACACACTAGAGAAAATGTATTAAGGGTTTTGTTGAAACGCTATATGTAATGAAACAGTCCAAACATAGATCTTGATTTGGATAGGATTGGAGGTCATCAAATATGAATATATCGGTTAAGTTATATGACTCTCTCTCTGTTTTAAATGTATAATGCTTAGGATAATTTAATTAGTTTAGAAACAAACTAATTAGCTTAGCGTTGCATATTTGAAAATGCAAGGAATAATAGTATTTTTCCTCATCGTATATATTATATATATAGTACCTGCCCGTGTGGCATCGCCTTCCGTGAGGTTCCAAAATATCATTTTCACTAGATATAGGCCACAACATCAGAATCTCGGGAAATTATAACCTTTTCTTTTCCTGGTTAGCTTTTGGATGGTAAGAGAAAGTGGCCACTGAGTGACCCCAAGGTTACCAAACCGTATAGAGAAAGCTGGCGTAGTGTGTGGTGACGCTAGGTAGCTATAAAAGGGTAACTTCCTCACATGGTTACTTGAACATTATCAAGCCAACATAATTTCCCAAAGCATTTTGCAAGGTAATTAACCCAGTTCATCAGTTACTAGGGCATTGGTTTTTTTATGCTACCTTGTACCTTCTATGATGCAGGTTCCTTCTCTTTGGTGACCTTGTTCTCTAATTTCTACACTCCGATCGAGTTAGTAATATAATCAGGATACACCATCATTTGCTGCCACGCAGTTAGCAAAGCCATCTGCCGTCATGGAGGACACGAGGCTATTCATGAAGTGGGAGACGACGAACACGCTGCAGCACCAGCACCATGACTTGAGCGCGGCTACCTTCCCCTCTCTCCATGCGCTCCGCGAGGCGTCGCACGCAGCCGAAATGGTCCAGGAGCTCACCGCCGACGTCCATGTGCCAAACAGATGGGACTCCGGCTCCGGCGATGGCGCGGCGAACAACCTGCCCGCGAGCTGGAACTTCGGTGCCGCCGCCTCCGCGCAGCTTGGCATCAACGGCATGATGATGGAGGCCCCTGCCGCCACACGCGGTCTGCCGGATCTGGTGCTCGAGCCGCCGCCCGCGAGGAGAGCCGGCGCCGGCTCCGGCGGCTTCAGGAGCGTGGGATCCATGTCGGCATCGTACGCGCAGGACCACATCATCGCAGAGCGGAAGCGGCGAGAGAAGATCAACCAGCGATTCATCGAGCTCTCCACTGTTATCCCTGGACTCAAGAAGGTGATTTCCTGAATTCCTGATCCAGATTTAATTATCCCCCTTATCGATAATTCGATATAAGATATATTATATAGGATAATGAAAGGTTAATTTACTTTCAGATGGACAAGGCGACGATCCTCTCCGGCGCGACGAGTTACGTGAAGGAGCTCCAAGAGAAGGTCAAAGACCTGGAGGCCGGCGGGAGCAGCGGCAGGAGCGTCGAGACCCGCCTGGTGATCGTCAAGAGGCCATGCCTCCATGGCACGGCCGCGGTGGACGACGATGGCTCCCCGTTGCCGCCGTCGCCTGGCACGCCGACAGCAAGGAACGGGCTGCCGGAGATCGAGGTCCGGTTCTCGGAGAAGAGCGTGATGGTGAGGATTCACTGCGAGAACACCAAGGGGGTGGCCGTCAAGGTACTCGCCGAGATGGAGGACCTCCAACTCACCATCATCCACGCCAATGCCATGCTGTTCTCGGCTTCTACTCTGATCATAGCCGTCACGGCCGAGGCAAGTTCTTCAACTCCTTTTGAGTCAGCAGTCTGATCATAACTGTACTATCCTGCATTTCTTAAGAACATCTTCTGGTCTGTTGTTAGTTGGTGTCGAATTAAATGCATAAAGAGGCTATGCTGGTTAGGAATTCCTATAATTGAAGAACGACACATGCGCATAACCACAGAAAATGCAAATTATTAGTACAATAATATGTGTCATGAACCATATTAATTATAATCCATCCATTTCTCAATATTCCATATGTTATCAGGGTACCTTTTGCAAGCCAAATAAAATGAAACTCACATGCATGGTTCAATTTTAGCATGTATTCCATGAAAGGTTGGGAGAGAGAAACTCAAGTTGCTAATTGCTATAGCAACACTTGGTTTAACAGGAGAGCATAAAGGCTCCAACCTTAACAGTTGTTCTTGATTTTTTTTAAAGAACAAAATTACATTCCTGGATCTGCTATTTAATTTACTATAAACATCAAGACATATCACTCTTGGACCCTTTCAGAGAAGTAGTTGAAATAAAATTTGATATCTCACTGCTACACTACAAGAAGGCGGAACTCATATACGGAAACTATAATGCATATACATTTCAAATTTGTCAATAAGAACTTGCCACATCACATTGTAAAAACATTTATTGTGATACTATAGAATGTGCCTCAGTAGAGACACTATTTAAGTGGCACTATAGAACCACTTTTTTATGTATTTTTAAGAACAATGTTAATACAAAATTAATTGGAGAAATGTTTTGAGACCGCTCCAATTCTATATATACTTTGTACTATGATTTTCTTAACTCCAGAAGCAGTATTTTGTTGTTTGGACATATAGTGACTTAACGATTTGTAAGAAGAACTGTACTTTAGAAATATAAGCAAAGTTTTAATGAGAAATTGAGTTAGACAGTAAGGATTATGTGTATAATTATTTTTGCATACATGATTTCTTGAGGGTTCACCTATTTGTTCACTGAAGAACTATCACATTTTTACATTTTTGTTGTAGGAGGCAGCGGATAAGGACATATATAACTGTGTCTCCTTGAAATTGTCTTATGAAGCTTCAGGACATGCATCATGTAGCAAAGTGTCCCTGTATAAAATGGAAGATAATAATGCATGTAGTGGCAGCTCTAAGAAAAAAGGGAATTAACGAAATATATTGTAAACAAATATATATTATTCCAAAACTTTAGAGGAAACACAAAGAAGTCATTTGTAGACTAAAAATTGTGTCAATTAATGCCCCATGATGTGTCTACATTATTTCTAATTCCCACTCTAAACTCTCATACCCGAAACGGGATTAACCATATGTACCAACGTGCACCGGATTTTTGGCACTGAGAGATCTTTCTATTATTAAGAATTTAAGATGCTATATCATAAGTTGATCCGGTCGACTGATTTGTAGTTATTGTTTGCTTGACCAGGTTGAGGAGGGTTTCACTGTAACAAAAGAGGAGATTGTTGACCGACTCGACTGTGCATTACTGAACCAGTATAGCAGTTGCAACGACAGCACTGAAGAAACTGCAGCCTATTGAAGGCAGCTAGCTTGCGCGTGTATAAATAAACACATGCAACGGTATGAAACGTCCGACGAGATGTCGTAGTATATATCCATATATGATGCACGCGTGTTTTCTTTCTTTGTTTTAGGATTTATATGGCTTTCGCTCTTGCTGTGTGTCGTCGCTTCACGTAGCGTGCATGCATGGGATTAACCATCACATCCCACGCATAGTACTGTCAACTGGTCACGGCCATGCATTGTTCACACTACTGGTAGTGGATGCTTATTGGGACGAGAATTTCTGCACCACATGTTTGCAATTTTGGCCGGAAGCATCAATACTTCATTACTTTACTACGTACGACCAAATTGTTCTGCACCACATGTTTACAACTTAGCGCGAAACATCAACAACAACAAAGCAGATGAATGCTATTGTTGTCGCGAAAAAGCACTCAAGAAAGATGAAGCAACAAGTACTCACTGCAAGTTGTTTATATATTTGCGTCACGCCTTCTCATGCGCGCTCTTGTGTAAAATATATGTAAAGATCATATGTACTATAGTACTACCAACTCTGTTCATGATGCTAGCAAGCTCTGCCCATCTATCTGTTTTCATGCATTTGTATTGTGTAACCATATATTGCTGTATATTTCAGACAAAAAAAAGACAATACAGTAACAATTAATATATGTACATATGAGCTGGAGTTGTACCTTGATCATTATTATTCAATAATAAAAAGCCAGATGAATACGTACACCGTCATGACTATTAAGGTTTAAGAATGAGATGACCAGGAACTTGATCAAGGTATGATCTCGCGATCACTAAAGGTTAACGCACAAGCATTACCAATATTAGTGATTGGATACTACATTAGTTTAACCGAAGACTTGGATTGGTTGATGCGTGAACACAACATCTTCGGCAAACCTAGCCTCTGGATCCACTCTAAAAGTGCTGTGTACTATATTGACACATACTAATCGCGGTTTTTATTATTGAAACGATGACATCAATCTCCATGACGGGAACAGACTCCGGTATTATTTATTATCTAAGTGTACGTATATTATAGTATAGATTACAGTTGGTGCTAATTAAAGGCAGACACCACAAATCTGTCTTGGATGTAGATCCAAGAAACGATGGATTCCTGGGCCAAGCCAGTCCAAGCCCTGGAGATCAGAGTGGAGAAGGTCCCTCGCCGTGTGCGTACGTGCCTGCTTGTGCAGTTGTGTCCATCACTTTCAGATTCAGAACTTGAACGCACAGTCAGTCGGCAATCTGCCATGGAAAACTACAAACCTATTCAGATGGAGATCGAAGTGCTCTATCTGCATATATTCGGCACAGAAACTACAAATGACGAAGACCAAATCCGTCTCTCGATCTGTTGCACTGCCCCATCCCCTCCGATCGAGCTCGCGGCGCCGCGATCCAGGCCCATCCATGGACGAGCTCGCTGTTACGATGACGTCGCATTGGCCTGCTGTAGTGGTGATTTCTAGAGGACGTGGCGGTGGTGAAGCCTTGCTGCTGCGGTGGGGAGGATGAGCGCCGTGCAGTGCTGCAGAGCCAACCAAACAGCCCCTAAGCTATAGTGTGCGCGGATGGGCCGGTGTTCCGAGATGCACTGTGTAGGAGTCGTTTCGGTCAGAGGAAATTGTGAGCTGCGCTACCACTATGTCGTTTCTTTGTTTTGATTTGCCGGCGTACGTGGTGGGCTACCGAGGGAGAACCGGAGAGTGTGCAGGCCCCGAATGTTGTGCTGCGCCGGGGCTCATGTGAGTCCTAGATAAACGCCGCCGCCATTGACATGTGGGCCTGGCGGCGGCGCCGCCGCCGTTGCTGGCTTAGGGTCTCGGGGTTAGGGGTTGCGGCGGCTCCGGCGGCTTTAGAAGGGGTCTGGGGTGGCCGCCAGCCCGGCGGAGGTGGCGCGCGGCGGGCGGAGGGGCCGGCGGCGAGGGCGCCGCTGGCCAGGACGGTGGGAGACGGCGGTCGGGCGGCGGTCGCAGGGGGCGCTGCGGGAGGTCGATTAGCGGCGGCGGCGGTCGATGGGTTGTGGCGGAGGCGGCCGAGGCCGCCGGAGCCGAGGGCGGCGCCGACGGCGGGGGCGGCGGGCCCACCTGCCGTAGAGAGCTAAGTTTATAGGGGCTCAGGAGCCGGGACTCACAACATCCGGGTTGGTGTGCAGGCGATCTCCCGGTGGCGTGTGGGAGAACGACCCGATGATCTTTTTTTTAATCGGCACTTGATCTATTAAGTGGGGGAGAAAAGCACTAAACTGCCGTGTTTAATTACAATAAAACTAATAAAACAAGCTTACAATACTCTCTAGTTGTCGATTGTGCTTTTCATGCGTTTATCAAGACGAGCGAGCTGGTTCTTAGTGTTTAGGGCACGTACAACAGGCCGTTGTTTGCCGTCGGCATGCAAAAAATTTTGCACAAAACCCCCCGCGCGATCGGATCGAGGCGAGGCCGTCGTCTGGTTCATCTACGAGCCGAGCTCGTGCTCCCAGGCAAAAGACGGCGGGAGACGAGCCATTGTACGATCCGCTGCGGGGAGACGGTGGAAGCTCGGATCCATTACGCGTGGGGGAGGGGGGGGGATTTCGTTTGCCGCCAAGGTTCGTGCCACCACGACCGCCAAGCAGAGGGAGCAGAGCTCCGGTCCTCACATGGTCCACCCCTCCCTACCCCTCTCCTCCTCCAACCAACTATTAAAATCGATCGCCCATGTCCCGTGCATCGTGTTGGTAGCCTCATCTCGAGTTCTCGTGGCCCAGGCATGGAGATCCAGAGCTCCGGGCACCATGCCCTTTCTCCCATGGCGTGTGGAGACAGGCAGGCTCTAGGAGGAAGACGACTGGGTGGGTGCTGCTCTTTTCTTTTTTTTCCCCTTAGCCCGTGACCCCCAACCCGTAAAGCATCAAGAAATGGGCCGGCTGCTGCTATTTTTTTCCCTTGAGCCCGTGACGCAAGCCACTTTCCTTTTCTTTCTTTCTTTTTTCTAGTGCATGCAACAAAATGGCTACAAAGATCAATTGTGCGTTAGATCACCATGAGTTTATGTGTCAAATGATGAATTAATTATCATACAGATAGCCAAACAGACAGTCCATTGTACAAACTGTCTGTTCAACTGTCTGTTTATGTCAAAAGGATCAGCTGTCTCCACCGTTGTACTTGCCCTAAGGTGGGTGCCCATATGTTGCACATTATTAGAAGCAAACATGCAGCACGTGGCTTTGCACTTGCCAAATGTTTTCATAGCTATGATTCTACAGTTATATGCTCTCATGTGGTTTGATCTCACAGCTAGAAAAACTCACATCAGTAAAACGTGTTAGCACCGGTCAGTCTAGCCGGTACTAAATGACTGACACTAACGTGCTGCTTTTTAGTACAGGTCAATCTAGCCGGTATTAAAAGGAGTTGTGTTTAGTGCCGGTCGGAAACAACGACCGGTACTAAACGATTTTGCCCGTAGGTTTCTTTTTTCTTCTTTTTTTCTCATTTTCTTTTCCTTTTTCCTTTCTCATTTTCTTTACTTTTCTTTTTCTGTAGTTCCGGTGATCATCACAAACAAAAATTCACATCATAATCAGAACTACATATTTTTACAAAAATACAGCTTACATGATCTCACAATCACACATTTCATAGACATTAAAAGATCACATTTTATAGGAATCAAAAGAGTTCACAAGAATACATCTCACAAGAACAAGAAGAACACATCTACATCTCACAAGAACCCTACTGTGTTGCTCTTCACCATGTCGCCGGCGGCGGGGGAGGCCCGTGCCCGCACTAGGACTAGCGCGCCTGCCCTCGCCCCCGCCGTCGTGGCTTGCACGGTCCCGCCTGTGCGCCGAAGCCTGCGCCGCGACCTGGCTGGCCGCCGCCGCGCCCGGTGTCGGGGAGGCCTTGCCTTCAACACTGCACCCGCGCCTGCAGGCACCCCGCCCGCCGGTAGCCGCCCCCTGGAGAGAGAGAGATGTGAGGAAGAAAAGATATAAGGAAGGAAAAGAGAGGAGGAAGAAGAGATAAGGAAGAATTGGAAGATAAAGGAGAGAGAGGAGGCCCAGTGTGCATGTGCAGGAGGGAATTGTATCGGCTAGTGGGAAGAGCCGGTACTAAATTGGTTTGGTGTTAGTTAGTACCGGTTGAAAATATCAGCCAGTATTAAATAGACATCAGAAAAATTTTGAGACGCACGTTAGTACCGGTTGGTCTCCGCGGCCACAATTTCCTAGAGTCGGTACTAAATTCCAACATTAGTACCGGCTCCAGGCCGACCGGCATTAACGTGCGCAGGCCAATGTGGTGTTTTCCAGCACTGTCTAGTCAGTTATTGGGCTCTCATGAGTTTATTTATACACCGATTTTCAAAGCCAAACGCTTATGTGTTCCGCCTTTAAAAAAATGGACCAATTCTGATAAGTGTTTGTCTCTACAAATATATGTCCACATGATATTCTCAGTCGTGGCACCGTGTTGTGATTTCTAGAGGTGTATTTTTTATAGACCGCCTATATATCACTATTGCAGTGACCTTTCTCCGTGCCGACGTAAAACCCTCATCCGTATCGGCGCCAACGCCGCTTTGCTTAAGTTGATGCGAATGAGTGTGCTATTCGAACTAGTGAAATAACCGCTTCGAATGATTTCTTAAATGTGTCGGCGTACTCCTCACCGCTTAGAATTGCCTGATATTCGAAGCCGCGTGACAGCTCCACAGGTTTGTTTGGTTTTCTGTAATGAACTGGTTTAGGACGCACCGCAATGTTTGAGTGTCGTATACTAATTGGTTGTTAATTACGCCGTATCATTTAGTAACCTATGGCTACCGGTTAGAATAAGGTAGACACGTTTAAAAAAATAGACGGCCGTTGTGAACGAATTATACGAACAACAGGTTCACATCAAACTGAATATGAACGTGCTAGACGTTCATAACAACACAAGTACCCCCGATCATTATTAGAGCTGCAGATGTATATCAGAGCTGCAACAAATATAATATCAGATACGCACATAACTACTAATCAGATCTCATAATCTAGCAACAACTAGAGATAAGCATATATGAGAGTTGCAGATATCAGAGAGTTGCAGCAGATATAATATCAGAGTTGCACATAAATGTTAATCAGAGCTCATAATCTAGCATAAGCATCAACTTATCTAAGACTAGCAGCACCTAGGAACAATAAACTAAGTACACAAATAGCAGTTCATTAACTGGTATAATGAACGCAAAGCCTAGCTAGACGGACCAAAATGGGCTATTCGTTCATAACAAAATAAGTAATCCCACGATGCTTACATCGTTGGATTACGCCACAATAGGGGAGGGAGCACAACCACCACAACCACTGCCATCGCCGCCACCACCACGGCAAAGGGTCATGGTCGAACGGGAGGCAACAGTGCCTCATGATGAAGTCGTGCTCCAGATGTGCAAGAGCACGTGTCTTCTCCGCAGCCAAGGCTGCCTCCACGGCTGCAATTTGGAACATGCCTTGTGCGCGACATGCCTTCCCGCGATGGAGGCGATCGCATCTGTGGCAGAGGCAATCACTCTGCGCGCCTCTGCCGTGGATCTGGTCAAGCCGGAGGCGGATCTGGAGGCGGCTGCGGCGAAGGAGTAGAGGAAGGCCTCCCGCATCGCTAAGGCCAATGCCGCACGCACCGTGGAGTCAATGATGTAACTAAACGTGACCGCCTCATAGTAGTCTTCACCACTTTGGTTGGCGGCGCAAACGCACACCAAGTTTAACCCGCAAGCGCACGGATCGTGTGTAGCATTTTTTCATAGAGTATTCCCCCAAGGTTTATCAATCCGTGAAACAATTGGGATGTTTGCTCTTACTTTATACTAATCTTACTAACGAAACTAGGTGTATGAGTTGTGTAAAGTGACAAACTAAACTAGATTAATCTAAGTAGCAAAAGGTGGACACAAGAGAGCGAAGATTGGTACAAGTGCAACAAAGATAGATAAGCGTTCCCTCTCTAGGATCTAGGTTCATATGAATATGCATCTACTACACGAATGGGTGTTGCCTTCACTAGCATCATAGCGGTTATGTGGTCGCTCGACCTTTTTCCTCTCGCATACTATTACTACACAGGGGTAATCAAAGCCTTGCTAACACATCTATATCAAAGCATCCGTAGAGTGAAGCTAATCACCACGATTACCACAAACCCTACTAAGAACATATGTTGTACATGAAGCATTGCAAAGATATAGACCATGAAGCATTGATAGGCATAAAGTGCATGTAGAGGTTACATATCATAGATCCATACAACCCTAGGGATGAACAGAGACATTACCCCATCATTTTACAGAGATTGACACACAAAGGGGTGATGGAGACTCCGGGAACGTCGTCACCGAAGATGGCAGCGAGGAGGCATAGCAACTCCCTAGGCTGGTGGCCTAAGGGCTCCGTTGATCTCCTCATCCTCCGATGGTGTTGATCGATGTGGTGAACTCATCTAATCTCTATCCCTCATCTTGCGGCGGCGGCTAGGTCAAATCTAATCGGTCCTCTCATCCTGGTGAATGGTTTTGAGTACATATAGTTGTTGACGTCGGTTGCGGCTGCTTTCGGGGCTAAGTGATGCGGACATGACATGCTTAGATATGATCATTCAAGCATCATCAACGGCGAGGACGGCTTTTCAACAAGAAAGGGAGGATGATGAGGACATAACACTCTTGCATACAAGCATTCGTTGCAAAGATAAGGTGAACTCGTTTCTATGTATTATTTTTAGTTATTTTGAGAATAGATTACTATCTAAAGATATTATTATAATTAGGAACCATGGAGAGGATGAAAAAAATACATAAACATGGGCATGGAGGCGGAGAGGGCAAGCAAGGGGCGTGCAAGTCAAGTTGGAGGCCCAAATCAAGTTGACTTCGACTCCGTCTTGGAGTCCAGAAACAATCTGCGGTAAAACGGATGCCCAGGCCACATACGGGCTCGGATTTGGACGTTCTTTATATGGATGGAAATACAATTTCATAATTCCTCTGATGGCACCGGTCTCACCTAAAAATTCATCCAGGATCAGCAGGAATCGTCGAAATAATTTGATGTCCAGAATCTGTCTTGGTGCTGTGTTGCCGTAATTTGGCCTTTGGGCCGTGTATCGTGTTGGAGCCCATTAGGGGTGCGTCCAGAGGGTCTTGCACGACCCTAGAATCCATAAAACAGTAGCCGCCGCCCAAGTTAGGGTTTGGGGTTGCCGGCCTAGGCCCTTTTTAGCTCCCCTCGGGCCCATCTTTCGTGTGTAATCTTCTCTGATGTTCATGATTTCGTGTTCCACTCCTTGTGGGCTTTGGACATCGCTTGCTCTGAGATATGGATGGGTCTTGATGCGTCCTTCGAGTCTGCGCTAGATTTGCCTTGATCTCGAAGTACTTTGGCCTTATCTTCAATTAAGCCTTGTTAGCCCGTTGGAGTAGAGCGTAACGAGCCTCAGTCCCTTTGGGCTTCAATAGGGATTTTGGCCTTCATCTTGCCATGTTGGTGCTAGTTCTTGAATTCGGCCCATATTCGCTCCAAAATAGTTGGGTAACCTGCGTAAATCAAAGTCCTCCAAAAATATATGCACATGTGAAACGGGATTAGTTCAGATGCAAGTGGCGGGTTAGTATAAGAATTAGTCCAAAAACTCTACCTAGAAGGCACTAAAAGCGTGTCATTTAAGAGTGCCAACTGCTTCTTCGACGGATGATGCCATTGCGACGAGGCGAGGACGAGGATGGCAGCGGTGGCTGCAGCGGATGGGAAGAGATAGCTACTAGCAAGGGTTAGGGAGGGGGCGTCGCGGATATATATAGCCACGTCTCATTCTAAGTGGCATAGAATGGGCCGCTTAGAATGGGTACCTTATTTTATGCGGCCCATCGGCTCTGCTTAGAATGGAACTTATAATTTAAATATTAAATGAAAGAACATGAACTGAAATTCATCACATATATAAACATAATTGCACTTGTTCCACATCTAGATCGATAGCAACATAAAAAACATAAACTAAATAAACTAGTACTAGCTATTATTGTAGCTGAACTTACGGGAAGTGCCTTGATTGGAAGTCGACCTCTCAGTCAATTTGTCGTCCTCTGTGATCCTCAAGACGCGGTGGAAGGTGACGTGCTCCTCGCCTAGTACCATCCGTGGCCAAGGAAAGTGACCACGTCTTCTAGAGAAGGAAGGTGGTCGAAGAACCTAGTCTGGCTGTCGGCGGCGGCGATGGTCCTTGTCGCCTGCCACTCACCCAAAACATGCTTCAGGACGTTGCGGTGGTAACGAGGGGAGGGTGTCTCACCACCCTATTGACATACGCGATCACCACGTCATTCCACTCCCCGCCATACACATGCAGCTGCTACTGGAGGACACGGTTGGAGATGAGCACCTCCGGCACTAGTGGTGGTGATTCGGTGAGAGGGGATTGCAGGCGGTTGTGGGGAATGAAGACTCCGACAATGGAAAGTGTGGGAAGAAGAAGATGATGAGAGCGAAAGAGTGCTGGATCGATGGAAATCTCGAAGCAGAGAGAGATCGAGTACAGGGAAATGGCTAGAGTAGTATATCTATCTATCTATATATATATGGATCAAGATCAAAAGAGGTCGGCAATCGCAACTTGGATTGCATGGCAAGATGAAGCGCCTAGATGACTATCTCCTTCATTTCCCACACACTATACGACCCAACAACCAGCACCCTCATTGATGTGAAGGAGAAACTGTGCGCGCTTCAACTTTCATGACGCGGCTCAAATTCGCAAGGCATCGGTCAAACATCAACCGCTTCGGATAACGAATATTGTAGCCGACTTTTAATGCACTGATTAGGATACATAACTATATGTGACTGTTCAAACTAGCACTAGCGCCCGAGCCGGCTCTGGAAGCCCACCGACATAGTTGAGAGCCTTACATACTCGTGTTGGCTTGTTTCGCACTGCTTCGAATGACTTAACAGAAGCGATGCAATTTGGTCCGGTGCGTATGGGCCAATGAGGACACTACAAGAAACTATTTAATCTGTGACGAATTTTGACGAATTTTTTGTGATGTTTTTAGATATCGTCATGGATTTGCATATGACCCATGTGGGCTCCAATTTGGGCTCAATTTCTGTGACGAACCTGTGATAACCGTCATGGAATGACAAATTTGCTAATGTAAATCACTAGCACAATGGTTGTGTTGTAAGTTGAGAGATTGGCAAGCTACTGTTGCGAAGTATACAAATTTTTTTATTATTGTCTTTTTTCATGACTTAACCCAGAGCGACTTTCTCATATTTCGAATTCAAGATTTTCTTACAAACAAATTTTTGCCTTTTAAAAATCAAAGCACTTACAAAAAAAAATATACACAAGAATCAAACCAACAACCTCCCAGCACAACACGTGCAGCCTTAGCAAAAGAAAGAAAAAAAACTGTACGCAAGAACACTAGGATGAGCAGCGCGCTTCGCCGCGCCCGTAGAAATTGTGCGCTTTGACGCTATTGATGTGTGTATTAGGCTGAAATGTATTTGAAGATTTTAACTGGAATCCGTTCGGGCTACCCTATGTCCGTGTGGCGTGAGGGCTGAAACTTGCTCCCGTTGAAGACTAATCAATATATGTACATATTATGAATTCTTCTTTGAGAGGTAAAATAGTTCTTTTTCCAACCTGTTATACAGTATGTTCGATCATCCGCATAAGGTACCGCCAAAATTAATTACAAATGTATTTTTTTTTAAGTTAGACGACAGCCTGTACATATGTGCGTTTGAAGCATTTTACATGGGCATTCAAAAAGAGGTCGCTGCTCTAAAATAATAACAATAATGATTTGGTATATAAACATTCAAGAAACTGCGTACATGGACAACCTGCACATAATTTGGGGAAGAAGTTAAAGAGGAACTGATTATTGACGATACAAATGCATGTGTAAAATTAAAGAAGCAGCATCAGGAAATAGGGGGAAAATGTTTGACCATTAACTTCCATTGGTGGCAACAAATAAGCATAAGCATAGCCAAGTGGTCGGGTTAATGTGGTTTTTTTCCGCGTCCTTCAAAATGGCAACACTGAACTGGACGGTGCTTACTATTGATTGTGGAAAATAGCAACAGTGATAAAGCCTATGATCTTTGTGAACCTATAAACAAAGGAAACTATGAATATTCAGTTTAAGGACATTAGGATATGTACCTTACACAGAACAATTGAATATTAATTAGCAAAGGCTTCGATACTTGAATAGATATAACTTATGTAGGCTTGTTACATGAAAAACTGAAATGAGCACAAGCTGAAATGAAAGGGAAGGCAAGATAATTGTAACAGTTCATTTTGCACCCTAAATAACTATTTGGAAAATGAAAAAAGCAATGCTCGGATAAAGTTGCAATCGAGAAAATATGTGATGAGATGAAAAGAAGAAAAGAATGGCGATTGAGGTGCTCACTATCAACTGCATAGAAATAGAATATTTAAAAGACACCCAATGAAGAATCTAAGCCATTTTATACACAGGTTATTTTTTCCATATTTAGTGAGCGAGGAAACAAAGGAGTATTTCATCAGGTCTTGGGAAGCAAATGATATATACCATATCAATAGCTGCACTGAAGGCCATAAGTTGTGCTGCTGGAGCATATAACAAACTTTTCTCTATTGAAAATCGTAGCAATTACTGATGTATAGGCAATTATATTTCCCATGAACTGTATGAGTGCCCATCAACTTTAAAGGAAAATTTGTAGCTAGTGCCACAGTGTGAGTATAGTTCTAACATGTGGAAAACACAATTCACTCCAAAATATCACTCAAATAGATAGTCTTGAGTGATTCACATAGCACACAGACTGAAACAGAGCTTGCAAAGCACATGCCACAAGTGAAGGTATGGAGCCATATACAGCAGCCACAAATTTAAGAGGGCACCAGTACAATTGATTGGCTCACTATGTCATTATAACATTTGGAATAGTTCCCAACTGTTGAAGTAAGGTTTCCCTTTCAAACTCGTATAGATCCAGCACCAAGATATCATTATCTGGCTGCACAACAGACCTCGGCAAAAATATGCATGGGTACCAAACTGAAAGGAACAGCCGAATAGGTACCTCAAGGTGTCCTATGAACTGCAGCACTATGTTGCTATGACAGTCAACTCTCACATAAGGAAAATATAGTTCATGTTGGGAGGCCTATATTATCGCCCAAGTAAAGCCCACAGTATTTCCGAACAGTGGCGGAGCCACGTTGTGGTGCGGCCGCACCCACGAAAATTTCACAATCCCTTCTAAATTTTCACCATGTTTTGATTCACTAACTACACATGTTATGAGGAGCCGCACCCCCCTCTATTTTTCTGTAGCTCTGCCACTATTTATGAATACTACAAAATGTAATAGCTTACTCTGCTCAACACCTGAACAAAATGGTACGAAAAAAGATCTGAAGAAACAGAAAGCAGGGGAAGGATTTAGCTTGTTAACTATCCATGCCAATGTTTTTTTTATCATATACAGTAGGTAGGAGCCTTAAACATGCCCAATGTCATTGAAGAAATACTAAAAAGAATTAACAGTAACATGGTTGCTACAGAATATGGAAATAGGTAAGATAATTGACACGTGCAACCATGGATCCTCATGAATTAAATATAGAAAGGCATATGTTAACACGCTCATATCTGATAGTTGAAGAGAAGCAGCCAAGGCACAGGCGCGGGCTATGAAATTATCTTTGGAACACATACGTACACGCCAATAGTTGAAAAGCACAAAGGTAGGGGAATGCTATATGTAACGTTGTTAATACTACATTTAATTGAGCAGGAATGAAAGGCAAAATTGTTAACGCTCTAAACTGAACTCAAAACAGTAGCAAGTCATTCAACATGTACATAGGCAATGCTACCACATAACAATATATGATCTGAAATACCAGCACTTCCTCCCATGAAAGTAAAAATAATTTATTAGTTGTTGAAGCGTACCTTCGAAAGAAACCCTGAAATTCAACATCTCCCTTGTAAGCCTTCAATTCGTTCTTGATCTGAAAGAAAATGCAAAAGATAAAAGAAAACATAAGAATCAATGTAAAATGTTGAAGAGAATCAGGCTGCCAGAAAGGTAACATGATGGCCTCATGAGTATCCTTTTTCATAAAGATAACCAAGATAATCAGGAATATAAATGGAAAAAAAGATGCAGTGAACATTTCATCTTTAATGGACATTTCATCAAGTACCTTAAGTGCAACTACTGGCAGCGCTGCACAGCGGCAAGAACAACAAAATCACCTCTGCCATGGCGACCGTGGCTGGTTCGGTGGGCGGCAACACGTCACTGGCATAAGTGGACAATGCCTTGCTGACGTTGATAGCAGCGCTCAGAGCAGGAAGCACACAGTGGGTAGGCATAACCAGAGGAACACAGAGATAGAGGGAGAATTAAAAGGAAGGACTATGGAAGAGCCAAGGGAGAAGGGGATGAACCTCCTCATAGTAGCACAGCACCTCGATCTCAACAGCCGTGCACGGTCGATCTCACAGGCTCACACATGGCAAAGGCGAAGACGGCGGTGTAAGCCGCCGGCTATGGCTCTCTTCACTGCGCCATCACCCGACTGCGGCCTCCGTGACCGCGCCGTCGACCATGACCCAACCGGCTGATGGTATTGCTGCGGGGCATTCTGTCGACGGGTCGATGCCAATAGGCTCCACCACCGACATCTCCCGCGCCCTAGCGACCATGACCAGTGCCGCACCAACCTGCCTGGCCCTCCTCCCATGCCGGCATGGTTGCTGACGGAGGAAGCAACGAAGTTGAGGCTCGTGGTGGCGGAACCAGGAGAGGGCGACAGGTGCTGGATTTGTAGCAGATGAGGCCGACGACGGCGCTGAACGGCTTAAGCCGAGAGAGCGGGAGAGTTTTTTTCTTTTGCGGATCAGAGAGCGGAGGAGTTGGAGCCTTGAGGATGCTCAGGCGGCGTTGCGACTTTGCGAGGCGAATGAGATGCGTGTGTGTGTGGAGTCGTGGATTTTTTGGGGGGACACGGAGGACACACGCGTCGAGACGTGGTGAACCATACTACAGAGGCCTCCGTTTCATCCAAAGTCTCGATAAACTTCGACTCAAGGACGCGTAAGGACCACGTGTTATTTGCTCATGCAGTAAATGGTGATGGTGCCACGTGCTGTGAATTTATTTGAGAACAGTAGATTGAGGCCTCCGTTGGCCAGGGAATCCTCGGGGCATATGAAGGTACATATTTACGTACGTGAAGCATAGCCTTAGCAAAAGAAAGAAAAAAACTGACGCAAGAATAAAAAAAAATTCTTGCTGCTTATCGTGCTGAAGGATAAAGCAACCAAAAAAGCTGGGACCCTAGTGGTTCGAACCTGGGTCTCTAGGACGGCAAACAAAAGATCGACCGCTGCACTACGAGTTCGATTGTGCCACCTGTGGGTAACGTATTTTATTTAAGTCAAACTCTTTTAATGCCAAAAAACACGGCCAGCTATACTCGAACCCGCCAGCTCACCGGGCCGGCCACCGTCGCCATGTCACCCGGCCGCATCGTGCTTTGTCACCGGCCACATTGCCAAGTCACCCGGCCGCATTGCCAAGTCACCAAAACAACGAAAAAATCATTTGCGCAGCGGAGGATTAGAACTCTTGTCTTGAACAAGAGTGCCAAAACGACTTACCACCACACTGGGCAATCAACTGTTTTTTTTTCTGTAACAATATTTTTTTTCTGTAACAAAGTATTATATCCTGAGGCAATTCGTAAAACGGGAAAAAGATAAAAAACGGTCAAGGGGTTCGAACCCGAGACTTCACAGACGGCAACGGGCATGCTCCACCACGGGGCCATTGGTGCAGTTATGACTTTAGGGTGAAGCCTAGTTGTTTTATACTAAAATCAAGCTGTGCTCAGGGAACACCACCTGCCGAATGGACCAATCCCATCACGCCACGTCATTACGTCTGTGCAGCGTGCAGCTCAAGAACACAGGATGGTTCGTTTTCTTTTTTTAATTCAGAATAAAAACTTCTAATTTGTATTTTTTCCTCGTAAAGACTTCAAATTTGATGATTTTTTTTTCTAATTTTTTTAAAAACTACTCTCTTTCACTTAATGGCATTGTTTTGTATGAAATTTGTTACTTTTTGTTATCTTTTTATATAGCTAATTTCTCCCACCTTAGCACAGAATAGAAAAACATGTTTTTGTCATAACCATTGGCAACGTGACATCATATTTTCTAATGTCATAGTAAATATAAGATTGTGTCCAAATTTGAGGTTCATACGAGTTCAAAAGTATTATGAGATATTCAAAACTCAAAGTTTGAGTTGAGTTATATGAAACTAGGTATGAGATGCACCCATTTGTGAACAATGTATAATCTAACTTTGTGAAAACTTTCTAATTTTTTTATGTCAAGGTTATAGATACATAAAATGATTCTATAGAAATTTATAGTACATTTAGAGAAGTTTCAGGTATTATTATCATCGTGTTTATAATAAGGTGAAAGTAGAACTTTGAATTCTTGTTAGCAAACATTTGAAATTTTCATCTATTTTCTGTATATGTGATATAATACCACTGAGATACTTAAAATATATTTTTGTAGATTTTTAAAACATTATTTTATATACATACAATTCAAATTGTAATTACTTTAAAATGTGCAATAAAATGAAAAAAGAAAAAGAAAAACGTTAAGGAGAGAAAGAAGGAGGACAAGCCCGTTCGGCCCAAAGGCCAATGGCCGTCCATCACCGACGGACGGCTCAGATCGTATTTTTTTGGTATATAACCGCTTCCAGAACCCTGCCTCTCTTCCTCCCGCACACCACTCGCGCCCCGCCGCCACCACCACCTGCTCGCCCATCGGCTGGGATCCTAGCCGCTCTTGCCGCCTCCTACTCCTTCCCTCCGCCACAGCCGCCTCCTCTGGATCCGCCATGGCGAGCGTCAAGCGAGATCCCGTCGCGCCGCCTCCTTAGGTCCCTCCGCGCTGCCTTCCCCAAACGCACGCTTGCCGCACCCGGCCTCCGCATCCCCGTCCTCCCTTCCCGGCGGATGGTGCCGCGGCGGCACGAGGTGAGGGCGAGCTTCGTCTGCAGGCTAGGCCTGGCGCTGCCGCCCCCTCCCCCTCAGATCCGCCACTATCCTCCTGATCTGCCCTCCGCCGCTCCCCCATCCGGCTCCGCCTCCCTCGCATCTTGCGAAAAGCCCAGTCCGCCTCCCTCTCTCTACCCCGCTGCCAGCGTCTACTCCTCCTCCCTCCTCTCCGTCGGGGCAGGTGTGCTCGGCGAGCTGGTGGTGTTGTGTTGGGATCCGCCTCCGAGGCGTTCGGGCGAGTGAGCTCGAGCCAGGGCAGGTCGGCGACGAGCAATGGCTAGCCATGGGCATGCGGAGCTCCGGTCGTCAGCATTGCAGGTGGGTGGCGCGCACCTCCGTGAGCGACAATGGGATCTCCCCCGTGAAGTATGAATGCTTCCGTTGCTGACATATGCTTCCTCTGCATCTTATGCTTTGATTTTTTAAATTAATGTGCATCTTATACTGTCTCTGCATCTTATGCCGCAGGTGGACCATCTGCTTGTGTATGGCATGGCGGCGACGGATCTGCTTGTGTATGGCATGGCGGCGGCGGATCTGCGTGTATGGCATGGCGGTGGCGGATCTGTGGGAAAGGAGACGTTCGAGGTACTGACCGGTTGTTGATGTTGTGCCGCGCTGCAGCCTGCAGCCTCGTTGCCATGCCGTTCTCCAGGCTGCAGGTAATCTGTTCGTTGAAATGCCTCTGAAGATTAAGCAGCTGCTGGCTCCTACTTTACTGTCTATTCACTTGTAGGAACTGGTTTTGATTTTGTTATATAAGCATCTATTTCTGGTTCTATATATGTGAGATGGGCAGTGGAAGTAGGAGTAGTAGTGCACATGGTTTCGTAGAGCAGAGATTTCTCTGTCGAAGTACTAGTAGTAGCTAGCACGCTGGAACTGCTATTTTTGTTCAATTGCGTTTTGCATTCAATTAGCCTCATGGCCTAGATAAATTTCATTCCGCAAAGAGACATGCAGCTTTCCCATGATATGTTTAACCTCTTGTACCATTGTAGCAGCTTTTATTTAAATCTGTCTGGCAGTGCAGCTTCTCTATGTTTCCTAATTAGTTCTGGTTTATCTTCTTTTGCAAGGCATCGGTGGACAAATGGGATTCACCTTCTGTGTTGCCCGCAGCTGTGCAATCACCATTTCTGTCAACAAGGACAGATCAGGTATGCCTAACTTGATTGGTGTCGCAATACTGCAATAGTCCATGCCACACAGCTATGTATACTTTCTTAAAGTGGATATCCTATGATCTTATAAACAGAAATAGATTCTTTGCAGAAGTGCACAAATAAATAATCTTGCTAGTTAATCTAAACAAGAACAAGCATACATTTTCCCCCTCCTATTAATTTACGTATAGGAACAACAAAGAACTAATCATGCCATGATTTTGTAATAACAAATCATTAATTGTAACTAGGTGAACTGAAACCATGTAATGCTTAGTAGCTAGCTGTTTAGACTACACGCCATCTTCATCTACATACGAGTGAATAATTGATTGTTACTTCTGAATTATGAGAACATATGAGTGAATAATTGATTGTTACTTCTGAATTATGAGAGATGACATCTGCTCAGGCTAACTTTATTGATTATTGTTTGATTCCTCGTTGGCATGGTGGTATGTTAGATTTTGCAGGAACCAATCTTTTGTTCTTGCAAACTATCTTTGTTGTTTTTGGTGCTGTGAGCACTGATAGTGGCTTAATTTGTTTCTGGTACTTGGTTTCGGTGTTGCAGGTCCTGTCGGTGTACTGGAATTTTGCTACCTTTGCTTCTAGAGCTATTGTTTGATTGTAGAACTAGAGATGAAAGATGAATGTGGTTGATGTTGTATCTCTTTTGAATGTAAACTTAAGATTTTTCTGGGCTGATAAAATTTTCTATGTATTCTTGGCTGTCCGTAATGTTCATTCTGATGTAATTCTGGGCCGATAAAATTTTGTATGTATTCTGTTTGTCTGTAATTTTGTATGAAAAATTGGATTGAATTAGATGTGTTCAATTTTTAATGGGCCTTTTCTCATAGTGGGCCAACAAAGTGGCCCAGTTTTAAAATGGCCTCATTCTGAAATAGGCCGTAGTTGAAAAAATTAATGTGCCATAGTTAAAAAATTAATGGGCCGTAATTAAAAAATTAATGGGCCGTAGCTAAAAAGCTACTGGGCCGTAAAAAATAATGGGCCATCAAGAATGATGTTAGATGCCGCGTCATCAGTGATGTAAACTGCCACGTCATCTGCCATGTGGCAATCATCTGTGACGTTTAATTTCGTCACAAATGTTGGATCTGGGCTGGGCTGTTTGGACCCAAAAGCATTCCATGACGGTGTGTAAACGTCATAGATTGTATTGATCTGTGACGATTTCAATGAAAACGTCGATAGATTTAATCTGTGACGCTCAATAGATGACGGTAAGAAAAATCGTCACGGATAAATTTGTATGACGAATTTTCATTGATCTATGACGAATTTGTTCTGTCATAGATTAAATGGATTCTTGTAGTGGGATATTGGTATGCAGTAGTGTAGTGTGTTGGGGATTGGAGAAGCGTCATGAAGCCCCGCGTTGAGCAGGATTCCTCTAACTTGCATGTTGCGTAGTTATTGTGGTATATGCAGGTGAAGACTCGGAACCCACATGACCTCCATGTACTATGGTGAAGGCCACGCGGAAATGAGTGACCAACACTGTCTTGATCAAGCTCAGAACATCTTTGGAAGTTATGGCGAAGGTTGAGACAAGACTCGAAACAGGCAAGCCAGGGCGAGGGTTTGCACATCTTCGGATGAGCTCGGGAGACCTTCGGATGGCTAGGCGGAGCCCAAAATGGCTCATGATCAATCCAGGCTGCGTATGGATTACAGTGAAGCTTTGCACAAGAAGATCGAAGCTGGAAGGGTGGATCGACGAGAACCATGGCGCTGGAGGTGCCAAACGGAGGCATCACCAGGAAGCTGGAATGGTGGATCAGCGAGAACCATCACACCGGAGTTGCCAAACGGAGGCATCACCAGGAAGCAACCGAAGGGTATGCTTGCAAATACACTTTAGGTAGGAGGTTCGATTTGGATGGGTGGTTGAACTTCGGTAGGAGATGTCCAAATTGGGTTTGCGAACCCTTGACTTGTAATGTGAATGAGGGGCAGTTTGGACTTTGGTCCCATAAAACTCTGGCTGGGGGGCTATAAAAAGAGCCCTCCCTCCTCTTTGTAAGAGTGGTTCATCTTCTAAATGGAACTTACCTCTTAGGGTTTCCTCGTTTTACAGAGCATTCTTAAATTGTGTGTGGATTAGGGTTCCTCCAAGTCTCTAATACAACAAAGTGAAATGGGACCACCACAAAAAATGTTTCGGCATTAGTGTTCGTTACTGTAGCAGGGTTTCTAGTTTAGTTTGCCCATCCGTTTTTAGCTTTTGGAAAGGATAGGTCCGGCGTTTCATAACAGAGCCGGGCATGCATGTTGGTCCAGTTGGTTAGTGATAGACGCCATGTCCCCGCCCCCCAGCCTCCCCCCACCGGCCGTCGCCTTGCCTTTTCTCCCACTCAAGCTTCACACAACGTAAATCGTTTGAAATAGTTGTTTGAGAACTCGTAACCTTGAAACTTTGAAATGTTTGAGAATTACTACCATGTTCAAGACTGTAAATCATTTTATTTTCCTTGCTATCCACCTGATGAATAGACAAAACCTGCCTGTTTACTTTGTAATAAAAACAGTATTACAAAATATTATCTTATATCTTTTACAACATTCCTCACGGAAAATAATGTCAGTAGTAGCTACATCCATGCACCATAGTGGCATAGTCTAAGATAGTATTTTACTATTTGTATGTGTATATTCACACGTAAGTCCATTATAAAAACAATGTTTGGAAGCCAAAACATAACATCAAGGTTTGATTCCCGTCGGGGACAAACCTGGTGTCGCACCAGGGATATTTCCCCGGAAGGGACCGGGGCTGTGGGGTGTGTGTAAGTCACAGTAGGCGCGTTTGGAGATTGCTCGAGCAGCCTCACCTGTGCTTGAGCATACAGTCAGTATAGGTGCCCACTTGAATTCTTATCTGACGGGCCAGTGCTCCTAACTTTGAAAAAAACATCAAACAGGAAAGAACTGAGGGAGTAATATCTGTGAGCAAATTAATACCTAATTACTTGTGTGTAGCATGGGGGGCAGTCTGATAGCTTTCTGCTTCTATGTCAGCTGTTTTTTACTCCAAAAGTCCAACCTGCTGCGTGGGCGTTGTTTAGATATGTTTTTCTTTAGCTATATGTGAAGTGAAGAGGGAAAAGACAACAAACTGCAAGCGCGCGCCACTGCCGCCGCTAACTCTAAATTAAGTATATTAATAGCAGAGACATCAGCTACTACTTATTACGGGCTTAATAATGGCGGCCGGGTTCGGGTAGACGCCAACGTAATTTTCAGCTGGATTTTCTCCTCCAAACTTTGTGATCTTCATGAGATTTGGACAAGGTGTGACAGCCGCCATACCAAGTCCAGAAAAAAAAAAGCGATAATAAGCTCACAATCAAGGGAACATATCGACAGACATATGCATTATATGGGTAGTATATGGTTGAGCAGACTTGCATCTCTCTTTTACGGTGTGTTCTGCGTGTTCTGCGTGCGTCTATCATGAAGCCTCGTTGGGTTCTTTCTTGACGGCCGCATTTTGCACAGGGGCACAGGGCACAACACAATCTAAGCAAACAGCACGTGATTTTACACCAGCTGGCTACACACATACGGAGTACTCCTGATGAAACTAACCGGGTCCTGTCCTGTTCGTTCCTAGGCTTCTAGTTAAAAAAATTGCTATCGGCAATTCGGCATGCAGTAGATTAATGCATCTACACGCACCCAACGGCCACATGATTGGAGTTGGAGGCACCGTCCACTACGGGAGGCGGCTTGCCGTGTGACAGGGGCACACGGCAAAGCCATAAAAGCACACGGCAAAGGGTTTGCCGTGTGCTTTCAACTTTGCCGGCAAACACAACGACGGCAAAAAAAAAAACTTTGCCGTGCGCCGTCTCACGGGCACACTGCAAACATCTTTGTCGTGTGCCACGCTGGTTTGCCGTGTGCCATGGGTCCTGCACGGCAAAAAAAAGGTAACTGACGGTGGCCGGCCGGGAGCGGTTGTTTGCCGTGTGCCATGTGGGAGGCACACGGCAACACGTGGGAATGCGCACGGCAAACACTCGGCAAACTATGGTTGTTTGCCAGTGTGCCACGTGAAATGCACACGACAAACTATGGTGTTTGCCGTGTGCCACGTGGGCTTTGCACACGGCAAACAGCCACTATGGCTGTTTGCCGTGTGCAAAGTTCAGGCACAAGGCAAACATCCAAGGTTTGCCGTGTGCCAGGACTTTGCACACGGCAAACAGCCGTCCTCCCGCCCAATTTTTTGCTGATTTTGCTTTTAAATGTCCCTCAAACAGCAAAACAATCACAGACAGTTCATATGCATCACAATTAACATCGCATGCAGTTTATATGCATCACAGAAGTTCATATATCGCTTCACCAAGTCACAAACACCATAAGCCATACACAGCCACAGAAATTCATACAAAGTCTATAAACAAGTTCATCTACACTCCATACGAGTCCAAAGTCCATACGAGTCCATAGTCCAGAACCAAGTTCATACAAAGTCGATACATAGAAACCAGGATACATACCACTCACTCGTCCGCCGGCGGTGGCGGCGGAGGCGGATGCATCTGCTGCGTAGCCCAAGCCCAGGGCGGCATCTGCGACGACGACGGCGGAAGCGGAGACGGCAACGACAGAGGCGGCGCCCATCGCCACGGCTGAGCCGGCGGCCCCTGCCACGAGCGAGCCTGCATCCCCTGCGGAGACGGCCACTGACTCCACGGAGGCGACAGATCTGGATTGATTGGCCCTTCATTGGATGCCGCCGATCGATTATGTCCAAAGTTGAAGATATTGAATGTGTTAAGCTAAGTGATTTTACTAAGTCATTGTAGTTTGTATACTAAGTCTTTGTACTTTCTATGCTAAGTATGGAAAGTGTTAAGTCACTATAACAAATGAAAGTACACGGCTATGATGTCACTCTCAGGAGTCGGAGTACCGGCACGAGCTCCAGGTGGTGGACCGAACGGTGACAGCGGTGGCTGCGGAAAGCACAAGGACTGCATGTACTGAGCATAGGCCTCACATATCCTTGCATTCTCCTACTCAATCCTTTCTGTCTGGGTTCGCAACTGCTCCTGGACCGTCGCCTGGACCTGCGCCAGGAACGATGCCTCCATCTGGGCCTACAAAATATGATGCATGGGTTAGAATACAAAGCTAATGTGTGTAAAACTCAATGAACGACGAGTGCTACTGAAATAACATTGAATTGCTCCATCTGTATCTGTACAGCGCTTTGCCGCTGGCGTATAGGGGGTGTGGAGTCGGATTGCCGAGCACGAAGCTACGAGAGAGTGGGAGTACTGGCCGTGTCGATTGCGCTATCAGCAATAACGTACCGCCCATGCTTCTTGCCTCCTCCCATCCTCATGACGACCTCTGCATCAAGGGGCTCCGTGTGTGGATCGAAATCCGCCCTCCTCACCGCCTTTGCCATTTCGGCGTAGTCACTCAGGCGGCTGTGGACAGAGGAGTTGCTGTATGCCGAGGGGGGTCATCCGGGTTGTACGTGAAATCGGAGGTCGCATTCCCCTTTTTTGAGCAAGCATAGGCCCCGAGGGTGCTGATGTTTTGGTCATGTACCTCCGACTGCGGAAAAAGCAAATTTATTAGAAATTCTGCAGAACTTAGCGTTGGAATAAATAAATGAATACACGTACCCATTTTTTCCTGTACCCCTTGAGGTTGTCGTTGCCTTGGTGGTGTGATGATCCTGACATCATCCCTCGCCGCACCCGACCACCCTGACTCTTCTCCGTAAAACCCTCCGTCAACCACATGTCCACCACCTATAGCGCAGCACCGATCATTGTTAGCTAGCCACCACGGAGGCACCTGCACGCCATCAAGTACGACATATAAAATAAAATTGTGTGGAATTAATCAAAGGAATTAAATGCTGAACATTTACCTGTAGAAATTGTTCCTTTGTCAGCATCATTGTTCTCGCCTCCACTTTCGCCACGCTCTGCCTCTCGCGTCTAGGCGCAAAGGTAGCCCACCACTGTATGATGGCACACAGTTTCGTCTCGTACCACATATCGGACACCAGCTTGCGGCAGGCCGTGTCAGCCACCTGGATCGCCTGGTTCATCGTTCCATCCAGCAGCCTGTAGAATTCCTACACAAATCACATGATGTATTAGGAATTTCAAAAATGATTGATGAATGCGATGTATTGATAAATGTAATACGAAGAATACTTACAAACAGTTCGGTCACCACCCGCCGCGCCTTGCTCCCATACACCTGCCCATTCTTATCTAATTCCGAGTCCTGTGTGGTAGCGTAGTCCTCTTACGACCACGCCGGCTGCTCTCGGCCCCCTTTCTCTATGATGCCAGGGTAGCGCATCCTGCAAAACTGGCCTAGAATGCCATTGGGAATGCGAGAGTGAGCACATGGCTCCACAATCTCAAAGCCCCTACCAAAGGAAAAAAAGCAAATTTATTAGTTTTAATTGTTCATAAAAACATGAGAACAAACATTAGTAAGAACATGTCAAGTTAATTACCTGAGATGTTCGGGTGCAATAACCGGCCGTTAAGCCATAGGTATGGGTCGTCTCGGGAGGGAAGAGGGGCCTCGCAACCAAAATTTAGGTGATTCGCCTCCCTCCGCCCCTCCTCCCCCTCCTGCTCCTCCTTCTCCCCCTCCCCCTCCCCCTCCTACTCCGCCTCCTCCTCCCCCTCCTCCTGCTCCGCCTCCTCGTCCTGCTGCCCCTGCTCCGCCTCCTCCTCTCGGTCGTCCTCTGCACTAGAGTTGTGCGCAGAGGGTACAGGTGAGGGCGCCCTCCTGCGAGTACTCCTCCGCGGCCTCTCCTACTGTAATTAAAAGGAGTTGTGTGTAAGTACAGTTATTAGAAAGACCACTGTAATTAATAAGACCCAGTGTAAGTACCTTCAGCCGCCGACGAACTCCATGAACCCTTCCCTTTTCCCCTGTTGGCCCCCTTGGAGGACTCCGCCGAACTGCTGCCCTTCCCAAGGAGAGAGCTGAGCGACCTCATCACACCTCTGCTGCCCCCACCATATTTGATCAATCACCTGTAATGACAAAGAGTAAGTAAGTACAAGTAATAGAAATAAATTCACACGTATTAAAAAATAAATTTAGAAAATATAGATTTAAAATAAATTAGTACACATATCTTACACGAATTAGAAATAGTCATCATGATCCACATTAGCTGGATCACATATCTCATCATCGCTATCACGCGTGTCCATATCTTCGACACCGTTCTCCAAAGGAGGTTCGTTGTTAGAATCATTGTCGTTGCCTAATCGTAGTTTCTCAAGTAATTCTAAGTCTTTCACATTATGAATCGCATCTTTGGCATCCTCCTGCTCAACTCTTTCATTATCTACTTCCATTTCGATCGCTTCGTTGAAGTCTATCTCAAATGTCCCTTCTAGCCCATCTTCTTGATAAAACTCTCCGGCATATGTGTTTGGGTCTATGTTGTAATCTTCATTGTTTGGGACAGGTAGTTTGCCACATGGCGATACTTTGTACACAACATCCCAACCTAGGAGACGTTGGTCGGTTTGGCATGGGTATGAGAGATAATAGACTTGTGTGGCCTGTTGGGCCACAATATAAACATCATCTCCTTTGTACACGGAGGACCGTCGAATTTCGACTAGCCCAAGTTTCGGGGTCCGTCTCATAGCTTGAGAATCATACCAATGGCATTTGAATATGACAGGTTTCAGGGGCTTCGAGCCATGAAAGTCCAGTTCGTTTATTTGTTTGACTATTCATAGTGCTCGAGTTCATCGTCTCCTGTAGTAAAAACTCCAGTATTTGTGGTTCTTCGATTGGGGCGACTCTGCTCGTGGCTTGTTGTGTGAAAACGATACTCATTCACATCATAAGTGCCAAATGACTTGACCCTATAGGCAAAGCCTTTGGAAACCTGTTGCAACTCAGCACTCATAGAAGTATCTTTTTGAGCCTACAAGTTCAAAGCAGGAAACAATTTCGGCAAATTATAGGGGAGCAACTTGTAATGTCATACTACAAACTACGAACGAGCTAAATTGGACATTACCTTTTGTGAGAACCAAGAAATGAAATTAGGTCTTTCATGTTCGCACCCCGCCTAAGAAGGGTGTCCATTTCTTGTAGGGTAGGGGCCCTAGGTCCGTGCCAGAATTACTCACGAAATTCCCTGTATATCAAAGAGGAACAATGGGGTTGGATGCAGAATACAAAGTAATAAAATACTAAACGCTTGTTGAAAACTTACTCTATGTACGGCACGACTTCTTCAAGGTTGGTCAACACATATAGCATGATTTTTCTCCACTTTTCATGGTTCAAGGTCTTGATGGCCGAACTACTTGCACTCACAAGTTGCCCTCGGAAAAGACTGAGATTCGATTGATGCTCGCTAACATTGTAACGAGGGGGAGGATTATGCACACTAGGAAGGTTGTCAGCATAGTATTTTGATGTGAAGTTGGAGACCTCCTCCAGAATGTATGCCTTAGCAACATAAGCTTCAATTTTGCATTTGTTTTTACATTTAGTTCGAAGCACTTTTTGGCATCTCTCAATAGAATAGCACCAACGTGCTTGCACAGCCCCCCCCCCCATTCGTGCTTCGTACAGGAGGTGCAAAATCATATGCTCCATCGGATTGAAGAAGCCGGGTGGAAAGATCTTCTCCAACTTACAGAGCAACACATGCGCCATTTTTTCCATTTTCTTGATCACTGTCACAGATAATTCCTTAGCACAAAGCTAGCGGAAGAAAAAGCTCAACTCTGCAAGCACTTGCCAGACATGATCAGGAACGTAGCCTCGAACCATCACCGGAAGAAGCCGCTCGATCCATATGTGATAGTCATGACTCTTCAGCCCGTTGATTCGCATAGTAGTCAAGTTCACCCCCCGCCTCAGATTCGCTGCGTACTCATCAGGGAACATTAAGTCCTGGATCCAGCGTAGTACTTCCCTCCTTTGGTTTGGCGTTAGGCAGAAATCGGCCTTTAGCTTCTTCCACCTCTTTCCCTCTTGGGGATCGGAATATTCAACCCTGGTCTGTTGCATAACTCTGCTTGATCAAGTCTAGCCTTAACGTTGTCCTTTGATTTATCAGGCCAGGCCATGATTGAACTCAAGGTCGCCTCACGACATTCTTTTCAGTGTGCATCATATCAATGTTATGTGGTATGTTGCATATAGGGGAGCCTCCACAATCCATGCCTATCCGTCCAGGCATGTTGCTCGCCATATCCCACAAACCCACCATCTTCATTCATCACGAGGGCTTCTAACTCGGCACGAATCTCATCAGGTGTCATCATGTGCGGTATAGGGTCTTTAACTTCAACGCCTTTCGTAAAGTTCTTCTTATCTCGTCTGAATGGATGGTCAAGAGGAAGGAATTGTCGATGTTTGTCGAACGAACAATATTTGCCGCCCTTCTTCAACCAAATGAACCTCAGACGCGCCTTGTATATTGGGCAAGAGAACTTCCCGTGCACACACCAGCCATAGAATATCCCATATGCCGGCATGTCATGCAGAGAGTAGTGGTACCACACATACACTCTGAAGTTTGTCTTTGTAGCTCGGTCGTATGTCCAAACCCCTTCCTCCCAAGCACAGAGCAAATCATCAATCAGAGGCTCCATAAACACACTCATATTATTCCCCGGGTGTTAGGAATTATCAACGACAGGAAAATGTTCTGTCGTTCAAAGATAACGCCGGGGGGAGATTGAGAGGGATAACGAACACAGGCCAACAAGTGTATGGGGCTGCCGACATTCCGTAAGGATTGAAGCCATCTGTCGCCAACGCAACACGTACATTACGAGCTTCAGCAGCTTTAACATGGTGGATCCCATCAAAATGGGTCCATGATTCAGCATCAGATGGATGTACAAGCTTGTCTGGTTTGTATCGAGTTCCATTTTAATGCCATGTCATCTGTTTTGCAGATTCCTCACTCATGAACAGTCGTTGGACCCTCGGTATGAACGGAAGGTACCGTAGGACTTTCGCGGGGACCGCGAGCTGCCTCTTCTGTCCATCACCAGCGTCTACCTCCAAGAACCTTGAGGATTTACACTTTGGACAGTACTTTGCTGTCGCGTGTTGTTTTCTAAATAGGATGCAGTTGTTAGAACACGCATCAATCTTCTCGTAAGACATCTTAAGTGCAAGAAGGACCTTTTGTGACTCATACATGTTCTTTGGCAGAATGTGACCTTCCGGAAGCAGGCTGCCAAATATCGTCAATATAACATCGAAGGCATCTCGACTCGGTGCAAACTGGGACTTCACGGCCATTAGACGCCCAATACATCCAATTGGGAAACCTTGGTATCCTCGTGAAGGGGTTGACCAGCTGCAGCTAACATGTCGTAGTACGCCTTCGCGCTTGGCTCTGGCTCATCCTCCCTTCCTCTTTCATGAAACTGTGCTTCCTCAAAGTCATCTAACATGTCCGTCACCCCAGCATCAGAATCAAGTTCCTCAATGCGTTGTCTCACGGCCTCGTCTCTTCTACGATTATTGCCTTCAACATAGTAGGTCCACCGGGTTTGGTCTCTCGTAAATCCATGTTTGAAAACATGTCTTGTCATTTCTTCCTTTGTTTTTTGACGCGTGTTCCCACATTTATCGCAAGGACACCAAGTAGTCTTGTTTCTTCCTTTAACCTTTGCAAATGCTTCATCTATAAAAGCCTCGATCCTCCGAACCCAATCCACAGTCACATCACCCCCAGGTTTCCAACCCGTGAGCATCCAGGTACGGTCATTCATCCTCTATGACACCGGCAAATGAAAACGAAATTCTTTTACATGTACATAGTGTAGGTCCTACACGATGTCTATACTCTCTAATAGGTGAAGATAGGTCCTAATCCCACCCGATGATGCGTAGCTAGGGTAAGTTTCCATAGTCTACTCCGATCTGGGATACACATCCCAGAGGGAGATTGTGTATCCGGAGAACACCGGGGAGGTGCTGCCGAAATCCTGTCCCAGATCGGAGTAGACCATGGAAACATACTCTAGCTACGCATCCTCGGGCTGTCCAAATAACGTGGACAATTCGAAACAGATACAGTCATAGATATGCAAAGTTTTGCATATTTTCAACCGTATCTCTTTCGAACGGGAGACGCCTAACTAGGTTACGTGATCTACGAACATGCATGTAACGCGAGCGTGATTGCGGTGCTTACGGTGGGTCGGCGGTGTAGGCGTGGCCGACGTGGTGTAGACTCGCGGTCCGGCTTCGGCTCCAGCTACGGCTCCCGCTCCCGCTACCGCTCCGGCTCTGACTCCGGCTACAGCTCCGACTCCTCGTCGAATAGGTGGAAGCGGGTTCCTGCAAAATTTAATAAATGCTTATAGCAAATTTAAAATTTCGCCAGCACCTCCCCTATACGGTGAGGGTTTCCAAAACCTGCAACAAAAACCATGACACGAAGGTTGGGCTACACAGATGTTTAAGCCACGGCTCGATGGCTAGACACAAGGCTTCAACCATCGAAGCCACAAGGCTCACCTAGAGGCTCAACGGCGACGAGGCGGAGATGGGCTCGTGTGGACGGTGGCTTCCGTGTTGGTGGTGGAAATGTGGTGAGGACAAGCGACGATTCCTGAAAGATAATAGTGTGAATAGCAAACCAAATACTTGAAAATTAATAAACTAAGTATATCCTAACTAAAGTAACAATCTAACCACATTGCATTTCTAGCAATAAAAACTAATTAAACAACTAAGTATATGCTAACTAAAGTAACAAATTAAATTAAACAACTAATTATAACTAAGCAATTAAATAAAAAAACTAAAAAAATTGCATACTCACCGGCCGATGGAGTTGCCCGGCCGGTGAGGTCGTGGTGGAGGTGGCCGGCCGGCGCGGCTGTTGGCGCTGTTAAATGACACACTTTAGTGCCGTCTAGGTTATGTTTTTGACTAATCTTTATACTAACCCCGCCACTTGGCACTGAAATAACCCCGTTTCCGCTTGTGTACATATTTCTAGAGCATTTTGGTTTACACAGTTTAATTGGCTATTTTAGAGCGAAAATGGGCTGAATTCGAGACTAGCAACAACACGGCGAAAGATGAATGCCAGAAGCCCTAATGAAGCCTAAAGGAACCGAAGCCCGTTTATGCTCTACTCCAATGGGCCACCTCTAACAAGGCTCAATTGAAGATAAGGCCAAAGTACTTCGAGATCAAGACAAATCCAGTGCAGACTCGGAAGACCCATCAAGACCCATCCATATCCCGGAGCAACCGACGTCCCAAGCCCACAAGTCTTGGAATATGAACTACTAAACATCAAAGGAGCTTGCGCGTGAAAGATGGGCTCGTGGGGAGCCAAAAACGGCCTGGGCCGCGCGGCCTGGGGCCCCCTTGGCCGTGCCGCACGAGGCGTTTTTGAGCCCTCTCGGCCTCCCCTTCGATCTAAGGTTTCCTCGCTATATAAATAGCCAATCTTCTAGAGGAGAGCATCATCCATCCACCAAAAGTCGGCGAAACCTAGAAGTGAACACCGGAGGGAGACGACGGCCGCCGGAAGTCCTCGAAGTTGTCTAGGGAATGGCCTAGGCCGGCCCTAGTCACCATGGCATCCCTGCGTGGTTGTGCCATGGTGGAGTTCAGGAGCTAGGAGTCACAAGTTGGTGCAACGGGTGATGTCTTGTGATGAACAATCATTCATGGTAAAGTAATAGATGTGTTCCGATTCAATAGCGATCCTTTTGCCTACTTTTATGATTTTATACTCTCTCGGTTGTGCTTGTTTCAATCTATGACATGTATAGATTGTATAGGGTGTCCTTGTAGTCGCGGTGACTAGAATTGCATAACGGATCTATCGAGTAGTATGACACGAGCTTATGCTCGTGCCCTTGTATCTAACCACTTCGATAGGGAGCATTGTGACAGGGTGTAGCTCATGTAGGGTGGTGTTCTCGGGAGTTAGACCGGAGGGTGGAGGTTTAAAGATGCTTTGGATAAAAACCTTGTTTTGCTTGCCAATCTAACTAGAACTACAACTAGAAGGCGATAGGCTCGAGTTAACCCCTTTGGCTTTGCTATCTCTTTTGCCTATGTTTGCGGATGTGATCAAACCTTTACTTCATCACTCTGTTGGAGGTACGACCATGGGCCCACAGGGACACGTGGATTGTCTCCAGACAGAGTCGTACCAGGCGTGAAGAACTCGAGTAGAGTACTGCAAGGACTCTTCTCGTTATGGAAACTAGTCGTATGACTTGTAAACTACTCGGATTGCCTTGTAAAGCACTCTCCGAGTAGTAATTGGTTAGGATTCTATCCAAATCCGACCTTGTAACCCTGCCCGCCGTGTATATAAGGCTAGGCAGGGACCCTCTCAAAAAGACACGATCTCATCAATAACAATCACCACACAGGACAGAGGGTATTACGCCTTCTAAGCGGCCCGAACCTGTCTAAATCCTGAGTCTCTTAGTAACTCTGGGCATATTACCCGCTACCCATTACCCGAACCCGAAATACCCGGACCCGGACCCGAAGTACCCGAACCCGCACTACCCGATATTTAGTTCGGATATTAGATCCTATTACCCGAATTTATATTGGATAGTTCGGGTAGCTACGCCCGGTACCCGAACTACCCGTAATAGAATTTGTGCTTTTTTATCTTGTCAATTACTCAAATGTCAAGTACCTGTGTCTTTTATGAATGTGTCGTGGTTTGCACTTGCATGTTGCATTTGCACAATACGTCAAGACTTAAGTATCTAGTATATAGTATATGTTGAGTACCTATATCTTTGTGTTATTTCATTATTTGACTATATCCTGACTCCTGTGATCTTATATATTTCGGGTAAATTGGGTATACCCAAACCCGAACCCGAAATTACGGGTACCCGAAATTGCGGGTAGCATTTTTTTGGGGCTGCAATCGGGTAATGATTTTCATTACCCGAAATTTCCAAAACCCGAACTACCCGACCCGAAATAATCGGGTAACCCAAACGCCCAGAGTTATCTCTTAGCCTTTGCGTTCCTGATCTCGGTGAAACCCACCTGAAACTCTACTACCTCAGGATACCCCTCGGTAGGATTGACGGTAGAACACCGACATCTGGCGCGCCAGGTAGGGGTTTTCCTCGAAGATCCCATGGAGAACGCAATGGTGACCTACATTCAAGCTGAAGCGCCTCAGGAGGGCACAACTTTCCACTTTGGCTCGTGGGTCTACGTCGCCGACGGCTCGGGTGGTTTCTACAGCTACTTCGAGACACCTATCGAGTTGAAGCAGGAGCAAGCGCCCATCGTAGAAGATTTGGCCGAACAACTCGGCGAGATCACGCTCGCGGACCTCATCCGCGGGCAAGAGTCCGAGTCGATCACGACTACGGAGAAGCAAACAACCCTCCCACCCCAATTCCCGTTTGGACTCCGTAATTCGACCCACGCATATTGTGAGGCGTTACAGAGCCAGTTCGAGTTCGTCATGGACTCGAGGCGGGACGTCCCAGTCTGAGTCATGGCAGGACACGCCAACTCTCTGAGCCAAGCGGTCCCCGAATGCCACTCGGACTCGGACGAGGAGATACTACAAGACGATGGCGGACACGACCTCGTGATCTACGCCACGCCTGAAGGAAGATCAGTGTACCAGAGAGACAGGATCCCACGAGACGTCTACGAGTCCCGCCAGATCTTTGTACTCTTTGGGTCAGAAGCTACTGACAACCTGCCGTTCCAGCACGGCACACCGCTGCTGCCAGAAGAGGAAAGCTCTACGGAGCTCGTCACCCCAAGCTCCAGCGACTCTATCGAACCCAATCGATAAGTCTTCATGGCTGGTGCAGCAGCAGCTGGTGACGTCGACAATGACCCGCGCTACACTTTTGAGCTAGAAGGAGATATCTCTGCGAATGAAGACGCACCCGTCGGCGAATCCGTTCAAGCGGCCATGGACAAAGAAATCCGGAACAACAGGAGGGCTCAGCGCTGCCTAAACGCTCGCAATCGCGTCATGGCTGGTCGCAACCTCACTCAAGAGTTCGCGCGAGTGGCACGCTACGACTCTCCTATGGCTAATGCCATGGAGATTGCCTACCACGTCCGCAGCCTGCCAAGAACACCAGAGACGGCACTGCACTCGAAAGGATCAACGACATGATCCGCACTCTCGACAAGGCCATCGCCGCCGCACCATCGCGCAGCGAAGAAGTCGAAAGCAGCGAACGTCAACCTCCCCACGACAAGAATCGTCCCCCAAACCCCAGCCGACTGGGAGAAGCCAACCGCGCAGAAGGCGCACCCCCACACCGACCAGAGGATGATCGTCAACGGCGGACGCACTCACCGCAACGACGCTGCTACATCATCCCATGGGCCGGCACACAGTGTCGACCTCCGGCAAACTATCGACGCCAATCGCGACGCGCGCTCCATCCTTGAATCCAAGAGGCGTGATGAAGCCCGGGGGTACAAGGAAGAAGACGACGAGTACCCAATGTTCTCCAGGGACATCCGGATGGCGGTTTACCCGCAACCATTCAAACCAGTCAGCTTCGAGAAGTACAACAGCAAGACCTCCCCTGAGTCGTGGTTGCGTATCTACTCTACAGCTATTGAGTGCGCGGGTGGCAATAGCGCCATCAAGTGCAGATACTTCCCAATGGCACTTGAGCCCGCTCCACTCACATGGTTTGAAAACCTGCCACGACGCTCCATCGACTCCTGGGAACGCCTGAAGAAGATCTTCGTGTCGAACTTCCAAGGCACATACAGTCGCCCCAGGACTCGACACGACCTCGCCATGTGCAAGCAGCACAAAGGAGAAAGCGCGCGCGACTACATGTGCCGCTTCATGGAAATCAAGACTCTGGTGGTGGACGTCTCTGATCGCGTCTGCATCGACTTGTTCCAGAACGGCATCACCAACAGTTTTTTGACAGGCAATTTGGCCTGCATCGACCAAGGACTCTAGACGCCCTGCGTGACCAAGTCGAGACGTGGTCTGAGCAAAAAGACCGCGACCTCGAGAAGTATGGCCCTCCCCAAGGTAGGGAGAGGCAAAACAACAAAGGCCAGCTGGGCTCCCAGAACAACAAGCGCAAGCCAGACGACACAGTCGCGGCTCTGGAGACTGGCATGCGAAGCCAGAAGAAGAACTACCCCGGCAAGAGCGACGTTGAGAAGATCATGGACAGGCCGTGCCCAATGCCCCCAAAGCATAAGCACACCATGGGCCAATGCTATGATCTCCAACGCATATACGCCGAGAAGGTTCGAGAGAACAAGGCCAAGAAGAAGATGGCAAGGGAACCACTCGATCCTGAAGCCAAGAACAAGAACAGGGCCAACGACGAAGAAGAAGAAGACGACAAGGACCAGACGCCCAAGTTCCAGAAGCCCAAGAATGTACTCATGGTCATCATGGGTGGCGACTATGGATTCCCCACTCGGAGGAAGCATAAGCTCGCTCTACGGCACATAATGGCAATTGAGCCAGCCGTCCCAAGATACCTAGGTTCCAATCACCTTCTCCAGGGCAGATCAGTGGAACAGCTACGACGAACCAGGGCAATTGCCACTCGTCCTGGACCCCACGGTGGCAGGATCGCAACTCACCAAGGTGCTCATCGACGGCGGGGCAGGGTTGAACGTGCTATTCTCTGGCACCCTGAAGAGGATGGGACTCGACATTGAAAAAATGTTGACTCCCACCGATTCCCCGTTCTACGGCATTGTCCCTGGTAATGGCAGTCTTCCCCTCGACCAAGTCACATTACCAGTCACATTCGGCACGCAGGAGAACTACAGGACGGAGTACATCAAGTTCGAGGTGGCAGACTTCGAGACTTCGTATCAAGCGATCCTCGGACGTCCTTCTTTGGCCAAGTTCGTGGCCATCCCGCACTATGTCTACCTCGTCCTCAAGATGCCAGGACCCAAAGACGTCATCTCTATCCGTGGCGACTTACGACGATCATACAACTGCGACAGAGAGGCTGTGGAGTTTGCGGCTACCACTCAGGTACCCAACGCCATGGCCCAGATCATTGCAGCGGCTCAGAAGCTGAAGCAGTCGGAGTATGAGGTCCCCAGCAAGGAGCCCGGACCACACAAGGCAGTCGTCCCTGAAGACGTGGCGACTAAGGACGCACCACTACTGGAAGGAGACCAATCGAATACCATGAAGATCGGGGCCGGCCTAACCCCGAAATAGGAAGGCGAGCTCGTCAGGTTCCTGCAAGCCAATCGCGACATCTTCGCGTTGAAACCTGCAGATATGCTAGGAGTGCCAAGGAACCTGATCGAGCACAGCCTTAACGTTGATCCCAAAGCTACACCCAAGAGGCAACGATTGCGACGATTCGCAACCGACAAGCAAGAGGCGATCAAGAAGGGGCTGGCGAAACTACTCGCCGCATGATTCATCAAGGAAGTCTTCCACCCCGACTGGATGGCAAATCCAGTCTTGGTGAGAAAGAAGAACAACAACGAGTGGCGCGTGTGCATCGACTACACTGATCTCAACAAGCATTGCCCCAAGGATCCCTTCGGACTACCGCGCATCGACCAGGTTATTGATTCCACGGCTGGCTGTGCCTTACTTTGCTTTCTTGATTGCTACTCGGGTTATCATCAGATATCTCTGAAAGAGGAGGATCAAATCAAGACGGCGTTCATCACCCCTTACAGTGCTTATGCTTACACCACAATGTCATTTGGGCTAAAGAACGCTGGTGCGACTTATCAGCGCGCGATCCAACTCTGCCTCGAGAAGCAACTTCATCGCAACGTGGAAGCCTATGTCGATGACGTGGTCGTAAAGACCAGAAACCCAGAAGACCTCATCGCTGATCTGGAGGAGACCTTCGCATCTCTGTGGAAGTGGCAATGGAAGCTTAATCCAACCAAATGTGTCTTTGGAGTACCCTCTGGGAAACTACTCGGGTTCATCATCAGCCATCGCGGCATCGAGGCCAACCCCGAGAAGATCAATGCTATCACAGCAATGGAAGCTCCAAAGACCATCAAAGACATCCAGAAGCTTACTGGGTGCATGGCGGCGCTACATCGATTCATCTCACAACTTGGAGAAAGGGGCCTCCCCTTCTTCAAGCTACTCAAGAAAGGCGACAAGTTCCAGTGGAACGAAGAAGCGACAGCAGCATTGGCGGATCTCCAGCAGCATCTTCAAAAACCGCCAATCCTGACTGCTCCGCAGGACGACGACAAGGAATTGCTGCTCTACATCGCAGCAACGACTCATGTGGTGAGCACTGTGTTGGTGGTCGAGCACGCCGAGGACAATCTTGCATATCCTGTGCAGAGGCCGGTTTACTTCGTCAGTGAAGTACTCACGGAGTCCAAGGTTCGATACCCTGCAGTGCAAAAACTTCTCTACGTCATACTCATCACATCCCGGAAGCTGCGCCACTACTTTGACACGTACACCATCACGGTGGTGATAGAGTTTGGTTTGGGCGACATTTTACATAACCCGGACGCGACCGGGAGAATTCCAAAGTGGGCCGTCGAGCTTGGCACCCTCAGCATCGAGTTCAAACCCAAGAAGGCCATCAAGTCGCAGGTGCTGGCAGACTTCATGGCAGAGTGGCGCGAGAATCAAGTGGATATCCCCGTCGGCAGACCAGAGCACTGGACCATGTACTTCGATGGATCCCTGAAACTCGAAGGCGCCGGCGCGGGAGTACTTTTTATCTCGTCCAAGGGTGATCAACTCAAATACGTTCTACAAATCTTCTGGAAGGTGTCCAACAATGAAGCTGAGTACGTGGCCTTGCTACATGGCTTACGACTCGCAATTTCTCTGGGAATCAAGAGGCTGATGGTGTACGGCGACTCCTCTGTCGTCATCAACCACTGCAACAAGGATTGGGATCGCCAGAAGGAGAACATGGACGCTTACTGCGAAGCTGTGCGCAAGCTAGAGAACAAATTCTCAGGGCTCGAGTACCATTGGGTGGTCCGTGATGACAACGTCACTGCTGACGTACTCTCCAAGCTCGGATCCACTCGTGCAGAAGTTCCAGCAGGAGTCTTCATCCAGGAGCTCCACGAAAGAACCATCGACTTCGAGAAATCTACACCGTCACACAATAATGAACACGGACCAGATAGAGAGGTCTTCACAATCGAAGAAGACTGGCGTGTCTCGTTCATCGAGTACATCAAGAACAAGACCCTGCCTTTGAACAAGACTGAAGCTGAACAAGTCGTCCGGAGATCGAAGAATTATCTACTCATCGGCGATCAGCTCTACAGGCGAGGACTCTACACTGATATTGCTATGAAGTGTGTCCCGAGAGCAACAGGCAAGGGTATCTTGAAAGAAATTCATGAAGGCGCGTGCGGGAATCACGCAGGATCACGAACAATGGTGGACAAGGCATTCAGAGCAGCTTATTATTGGCCCACGGCTCTGCAAGACGCGGAAGAGATTGTCCGCAAGTGCCCCGGGTGCCAATTCTTCGCCAGGCAGCAACACGTGCCTGCCCACAACCTTATTGCTATTCCTCCCTCTTGGTCGTTCGCATGCTGGGGGCTCGACATGATTGGTAAGCTTACGACTGCTCCAGGAAACTTCACACATGTGCTGGTTGCGATCGACAAGTTTACCAAGTGGATAGAAGTCAAACCAGTCACGGACATATCTGCGGCTAAGGCCAAGGGGTTCATTAGTGATCTGATGGTCAGGTATGGCTGTCCTCATCGTATTATCATAGATTTGGGTTCCAATTTCAACAGCCACGAGTTCAAGGACCACTGTGAGAGGAACGACATTGAAGTAATTCACGCATCAGTAGGTCACCCCAAGGCCAATGGACAAGTCGAGAGAGCCAATGGTTTGATCCTGGATGGCCTGAAGAAGCGACTGTACGAGCACGACAAGAAATATGGCGGCAAGTGGATCTACGAGTTGCCACAAGTAGTCTGGGGGCTTCGAACTCAGCCTTGCAAGCCAACCGGCCACTCGCCATATTTTCTGGTGTATGGATCTGAGGCAATCCTACCAGTAGACCTGATCTACAAGTCCTTAAGAATAGAGCAATACGACGAAGGAGTTGCTGATGACACAAGACGACTGGAGCTTGACTTGATCGAGGAGGAACGCTGTGGAGCTTTGTTAAAATCCACTCGATATCTCCAGGGAGTTCGGCGCTATCATGACAGAAACGTCCAAGAGCGCTCGTTCAACATCGGCGACTTAGTATTGCGAAGGATACAGAAGACCACGGGTATGCACAAGCTTATGTCCCGCTGGGAAGGACCTTTCATCATACACAAGGTGACAGGACCCGGGTCGTATCGATTGAAGAATAGTGAAGGAGTCGAAGAGAAAGATTCATGGAACATCGAGCATCTACACAAGTTCTATGCTTAGGATCTTTGTCTGAGTACATCAAGAGTCTGTACAATACTTTAAAAATTTCATCAATAAAGTGCAGTATTCTCAGCAATTGATTCGCAATCTCTCGGCTTCATTCATGCTTTGGTGTCTTATAAGACTACCTTAGCTCCTAATATTTCCGGAGTTCCCTTTGATACTTGTTGATTCAACAAAGTATACATCGGTCAAAATCCGAAGAGTAGCTCACATGACTACTTTCCAGGATCCCTGAGTACTTAGATTTAACTAAGACCAGGCTGAACACCTGTAGAGGCCAGCTAGCCTTATAAAGCAACTACCCACAAGTGGTAATTTCAAATCTTTGGGTACTTATTTGAAAGTACCACAGAGTCTACTCCACAAGGCGAGTAGTAATCTCAAATCTCTGAGTACTTATTTGAAAGTACTACAGAGTCTACTCCACAAGGCGAGTAGTAATTTCAAATCTCTGAGTACTTATTTGAAAGTACTACAGAGTCTACTCCACAAGGCGAGTAGTAATTTCAAATCTCTGAGTACTTTTTGGAAAGTACTCCAGAGTCTACTCCACAAAAAAGAGTAGTGATTTCAAATCTCTGAGCACTTATTTGAAAGTACTCTAGAGTCTACTCCACAGTATGAGTAGTGATCTTCAAGTACCAGTTATCAAGTGCTTTGAAGTTTAACTCGCAAAATGAGTACAACTTGCCGAGGGCTTCCTGAATACACTGCAAGAGTGGTTTGGATGACTCTTCGGGCGCATCATGATCCATGGAATTCACCAATGTGGTGGTCGCCTCAACCCGTTGCAAGTTATCAAGTCAAAGCTCGACTTCAGCTTGTGCCGTGGTACTGCCGCATCGTCAATATGCTCGTGATGAACTCAAACTAGTCGGAATCAACTCTGAACTAGTCCGCTTCATCGACAAACGACAACAAACAAGATAAGTTACTTGTTTCAATTATTTTTATTTTGTTTTAACAAGATTGGCCAAGCGCCGAGTACTTTGTTTGGATGACAACTCTCTAGGTTGCACAGCGTGCTATCATATCTTCGCCAGCTTCCAGGCTTGGGGGCTGACGCTAAAATTACAACTCGGTTTGCCATCAGGCTTACCTAGTTGTCTTTCTCCAGCATATTTGAGTCGCCAAGTACCAATGATGGGGCCTCAACTACATTGGCACCTGACTCCTGTTTCTGGGGAGATCGCGGCGTGACAAGTCAACCACGACCTCCTCTGTTCTGCTACTCTATTGATGGTGGCTATTTCGACTACATACTACTCGATGCATCTCCGCTGGCTCCTATGCTCGGGGGCTGGATACAAGAAAACCACTCGGATGATGATCTCCAAGATGATTCGATGTGAACACTATTTCTGGGTGCAAATTACCACTCGGATGATGATCTCCAAGATGATTTGAAGAACCCTAAAGCTCGCTGGACCCTTGAATTGATCATTCTGAATAGTTTCAAGGCTCGAGGGCTGATAGGCGATATACATCGACTGCTGATTTTTTTTCTGAAGACTGGAGACTTAAATCAAGACCCTCGGCTTGATTCTTTGATTCAACCCAAGGCTCGGGGGCTACTTGATATCAAGTGCAATTTTTCCAAAATTGCACATTTCAAGAACAAGATGAAGATTCAAGATTCTATGGACCCTCAACCTGATTCTTCGATTCAACTTAAGGCTCGGGGGCTACTCCATATGGAGTGCGATTTTTATCGCACACCATATAATATTTTGAAGACTACTGATTTAATCAAAATCAATGGGGCTTAAGCACCTCATGGCCTCGTGACAACCAAGACCTGTCCAAGACTGATCAAGCACTCGAAGAACTCGAAAAAGCACTCGATTGGCTTGGCAAGCACTCGGTTGACGATACTCGACGATGAAGCGCTTGGGGGCTTGTTGGAGGTACGACCATGGGCCCAAGGGACACGTGGATTGTCTCCAGACAGAGTCGTACCAGGCGTGAAGAACTCGAGTAGAGTACTACAAGGACTCTTCTCGTTATGGAAACAAGTCGTATGACTTGTAAACTACTCAGATTGCCTTGTAAAGCACTCTCCAAATAGTAATTGGTTAGGATTCTATCCGAAACCGACCTTGTAACCCTGCCCGCCGTTTATATAAGGCTGGGTAGGGACCCTCTCAAAAAGACACGATCTCATCAATACCAATCACCACACAGGACGTAGGGTATTACGCCTTCTAAGCGGCCCGAACTTGTCTAAGTCCTGAGTTTCTTAGCCTTTGCGTTCCTGATCTCGGCGAAACCCACCTGAAACTCTACTACCTCGGGATACCCCTCGGTAGGATTGACGGTAGAACACCGACACACTCATATCTATAGGTTTATCCCCTCGTATGCAATCGATGCTTCATGTTAGGTTTAACCCGTTAGATTAGATGGAAAACCCTAGGTAGTTCGTCGTCGATCCACGAATTGATAACCTTGGAAGAATACTCTAAGGGAAGAGCTACAATGATCCATGCGTGTGTGAGTGCGTGGCGTGTGTGTGCTGTGTGGGTGGCTAAGAGACTTTGCCGTGTGCCGTGGATCTGGGCACACGGCAAAGCCTTTTTTTCAATTATTTTGAAATTTAAAAAAACGTTCCATTGTTTGCCGTGTGCCCTTTGCCATGTGCCCAGATCCAGGGCACACGGCAAACAGCTTCGCCGTGAGCCAACCCAGGGGCACACGGCAAACAGCCTATGTCGCGTGCCTCTGGGCAAAGCACACGGCAAACAGCCTATGCCGCGTGCCTCTGGGCAAAGCACACGGCAAACATTTTTCTGCCTAAACAAAAAAATTAAAAAATATCAAACGGATTAAAAAAATAACCAAATTTGGGCATGAACCTGTCTAAGGTGTATGTAGACTGTACAAAATAAGTTTTGTTATAAAACTTAATTTCAATTGTCACCTTACTTCAAATAACAACTTCTCTTTCACAACTCTTAGGATCTTCTCCCGAGAAGTTTCGTTTTGTAAAGAGACAATGCGTCAATTTGCTCGAAACCTTTTCAATTTTTTACCATAGCCTCTACGTTTGAAAACATGACATCACGCTAAAATTTATATTTTTTTTGACTTTTTTTGCATTTTATAGGATTTTTAAACCAACCGAGCCCAAATTCGGGCACACGGTAAGCGAGCAATATATTCAAAATTTGATTCCATCTAATGCATATGGCATCATATTAGTCTACATTACATTACATTATTTGAAACACTTACAGTTCAAATTTGCCTTATCAGCAAAATTAAAAACAATAAAATAAAATGATTAAATATAGCAAACAGGCCGAAAAACATGCACAAAACAAACATGGAATAATACATCGATAAAAAATTTAGCAAAAAAAGTTTGGAGGCAAAATTTAAATTTTTTGCACCCTATTTGCCGTGTGCCGACCTAGGGCACGTGGCAAAACTAACGGCCGGGGACACGGCCGTTTGGGGCGGCCTGTTTGCCGTGTGCCATGTGTTTGTCGTGTGCCACGTGGCCAGACACACGGCAAACAGGCCTGCCTGCAGCGGGCCGCCGTGTGCCACGTGTTTGCCGTGTCCCACGTGGACAGGCACACGGCAAACAGGCCTGTTTGTCGTGTGCCCGTGATGTGGCACACGGCAAAGCCGTGGGCACACGGCAAACACACGATTTTCCGTAGTGGTCAGCCGGTAAAGCGACGCTGCTGGTTGCGTCAGGGGGGGCCGGGGCACGGTTTTATTTTGCATCCGCGCTTGTTGACAGAAAAACGGCCGTCGTTCTCCGAAGAAAAGATGGCTAGATTTCTGAATGGCCGGCGTGATCTTTGTAGTGGTCTTGCCCCAATAATGGAGCCCTTGATGCGTAAGTAATAATGGTTTTGATTCGTAGATATAAACCGTATGATACATGCATGCATGTAGATCAAATTTCCGTAGTGTACGTACTGTAAACAAGTTAAGCCTAACCTAAGATCTAAGCTGTTTTTTATTGGGTGAACCAGTTGGTCTATGCCTAAATTAAGCCGGCCTACTCTGTTGGACCATGCACTGACAAAGAATTAATGTGTTTTTAGGAAACCCTTCAATAATTCAGTCAAGGGACCAAAAGGCATATTTCGAAATTAGGGGAGGGATTTCTACATTTTGAAGGTGGGACCATAATCCATGCTGTCACGCTTTGTTTCTTCTTTATTTGTTCTGGAAACTCCATAACGATGCATAATAATGGAGAAATCTCAGTTGAAAGCCTCGGAGAGACAATAGTCCCAAGTTTCTACATGCATCCACAACATGCATAACCATTGTTACTACCTATCAAGAATTAATCCTATGTATTATTAGTCGACCAGTCACTATAAACCTCTCCCGATATGTCTTGCTCACCTGACGTTGATTTGATAGGAGGCCAAATTGACATATCATGACTTGTACTTTTACCTCATGCATGTATCACCTTTCAGTAATGGTGTGCAAACTATCATTTTCGCTGGATTTAAGTCACGGAACGAGAATCCCAATAAATGACTTTGATATTGTTTTGCTTGAGAGAGGCCAATGATAGGACTTAGACATCATCAAACGGAGTGTAGTTTGCGGTCGCACTATCTATAAAGGGGGACTCTCTCTCCCATTGTCCTTCATTTCGACATTATTTAGAAAACACTAGCTAGCTAGTACACTCGGAGCAGTATTTTGGAAATCATTAGCAAGGATTTGAGGTGAGATTGTCTGAGTTTCTTAATTAATAATAGTACATTTGTACGTGTAGGGCCTGGATTAATTATACAGATTATTCCGAATGACGTGGTAGGTGTGTTTGGTCTTGTCTAATTCATTGAACTTTTCTAGCCAGCAAGATCTGGTCAGATCACGTACTGAGTTGATGATTTTCTGAGAAGTGGAACCAAGAAAGTTTCGTGATATCGTGATTTCCTCCTGTGTAATACACCATTATTGCACCTAAGCGAAATTATCATACGAGTATATACTGTCACTGTAGTTTACTGTATGTATAGTTCTGGAGGATATAAAAATGGTTCTTACCGCGCCGACAAATCAATAAGAGCGATACCATCATCTGCAGTTTGCAGCATATACCAGCAAGCTAGGATTGGTAGAATGGAGGACGACTCGAGCCTGTTTATGCAGTGGGCGATGGACACTTTGCGGCACGAGCGACCCATGGCCAGCGTCAACGACGACTGCAGCGAAGCGATCTTCCCCTCGCTCCGAGCGCTCCGCGAGGCCTCGCAGGCGGCCGAAATGGTCCAGGAGCTGATCGCGGCGGCTCCGGCGAGCAGCTGGAGCTCCGGCGACACCACCGACGGCAGCAGCGCAGGCAACAACACGGCCGGCGGCGCGGCCGCCACCATGGATCACGACGCCTGGCCTCCGACGCCGAGCTCGGCCAGGCCCAGGCGCGCCCCGAGCAAAAGCAGCGGCGGCGCCAAGCCTCCTCCGGTGAGCTGGAACTTCGGCGCCGGCGCAGCGCTGCCAGGCAACAGCGACGGCATGGTGGCGACGGAGGCCGGCGTCGCCACTACACGCCGCCTGCCGGACATAGTGTGCAGGTCGCTGCCGACGAGGAGAGCCGGTGCGAGGAGCGCGGGATCCATGGCGGCGCCGTACGCTCAAGACCACATCATCGCGGAGAGGAAGCGCCGGGAGAAGATCAACCAGCGCTTCATCGAGCTCTCAACAGTCATCCCCGGCCTCAAGAAGGTTCCTAATTATGGATCTAAATCAAATCCCATCGATCATCATCTCTTCCACATAATCAATCTCTGATCAGATTGCACGATGCAACGATTGAATTATTCTCTGATCAGATGGACAAGGCGACGATCCTTTCTGACGCGACCAAGTACGTGAAGGAGCTCCAAGAAAAGCTCAAAGACCTGGAGGCCGGCGGCAGCAGTGGCAGGAGCGTCGAGACCGTGGTGCTCGTCAAGAGGCCATGCCTCCATGCTGCGGCAGCCGCGCCGGACGGCGACGGGTCCCCTTTGTCAGTGTCGTCAGGCACGCCAGCGGCGAGGAAACAAATGCCGGAGATCGAGGCCCGGTTCTCGGAGAAGAGCGTGATGGTGAGGATCACCTGCGAGAACGGCAAAGGGGTGGCCGTGAAGCTGCTCGCCGAGGTCGAGGAGCTCCGCCTCAGTATCATACACGCCAATGTCATGCCGTTCCCGGCGGGCACTCTGATCTTAACCATTACAGCAAAGGCAAGTTTTGACTAATCAGCAGCCTGACCAACACACTGATCATATAATTGTAGTACTGTACGTGCTTCATTATTTCTTAACCACACTCTGATTATCTTTTGACGTGGGAAAAAAGCTATCGTGTCAGGAATTCCTAATAATGGAAGAACGTAGCGCTAAAGTACAAATTACTAGTACTATCAGATAGGATATTATAATCCATCTATTTCACTGTGTTCCATGTTGTCAAGATACTTTTTGCAATGCAATCAATGACAATGGTTCAACTTTTGCTTTTATTTTTCCTCGCAGAAAGAAAAAACAATTTCATAGCTAGTTTCTTAGAGAGAAAATCAGTGGCTCACATGTTTTAACAAGATTAGCATGATTCAATTTTAACTTTCAATACTTGATCTTATTTTTGAAGACTGAAATTGCATCATTGATTTGTCCTTGGCATTATCGAACCCTGCCAAGACACTGCATGCATATAGTTGAGCTGATCTGTTTCTCGTTCTTAATTTCTTGGGGGTTTAGACTATATATATATAACTAGGTGATTCACCGCGCGTTGCTACGGAATTTGAGGGAGTTTTTTGATAAACTACGAATCAATGTGATTGTTTCGTTGCTTGTAAAAATAGTGCACTTGTAGAGATTGTACCACATCATAGAGAAAGGATAACATGGAGCGAGAGATACTAAAATCTTGAAAAAAATATTGATCATTTGAAGAATACACACGGTTCATTTTAGAAACATAAGTACATAACATTTTGTGGCTACTGATAAATTGACAACTAAAATTGCATATAATAGATACACATTGTTTATGCTAATTAACTATAGATATGACAATATTCTTCAAATAATAAAACTACTACAGTACAACTGCATCAAAAAAATCAACCCTGAAAAGTTTGAGTTATGGTATTGCTTCTACATGTAAATTCGCTGTTGAAATAATATGAGTTTATTTTTCATATATAGTAGAATGTGGATGTTGATTAAGTAGAAGAAAATCTTTCCATTACCAAACATAAAGTGAATATCTTGAAAATAGGAAAAAGTCAAAAAAAAATAAGAAAACATTGCTGACATATGCCCATGCGTGGCATGAAGGAATTAATTAATGCATCTTAGTGGGAGGTGATGATGTAGCTTCATAAGAGCTGAGAGAAATACTTAGTGGGGATCTCCTATATATATATATATATCCTTGAGTTACTGAACCATGTTAGAAAGTGAGGAATATTGTTACACAGTTTTTAAGATATGTTACTTCCAAATAATTTATATCTATTACTTTTCTCTATATACGAATTATTTGGATTTAAAGCACCTATTTCTAGTTTGAATCCTCAAGGAGGCATAATCTCATATGAATTAGAAACAGAGGCTTATGTGTTCTTATTAATCATGAGGCCTTTAAGTTATTTTGGTGGTGCCATGGTATAGTGCTTGGGGATGAAAGAAGATTTTGAAATCCTCGTATAGTGATGATGTAATCCTTCAATTTTAGTTTTTCGAATTTTCATACCTATTTTTCTTATATATCTTTCAATAACCTATAATATAACTACATATTCTTGGATGATGATTCTTTTACTATATAAGTACTTGTTAACTGAGATGTTAATAATAAGTTACAAGATATCAATAGGTTAAAACCAATCTTTTCGTTGATCAGGTGGAGGAGGGGTTCACCGTAACTGCAGAGGAGATCGTTGGCAGACTCAACTCTGCATTACTGCACCTGCAGCATAATAGCAGCTGCAACAGCACTGATGAGGAATCAGGAAACTATCTAAAGGCTTGAGCCTGCATATACACAAGTATATATGTGTATATCTACGGCTGTGTGGAAATTAAAGTATAACATACAACTGTCCGATGCATGGCATATATTTGATGCTTGAGTAGTATTTCTATTTTTTTATTTCCATTAGTGGCGCGACGTCCATTTTCGTAGTGTGCATGCGAAAGACCATGCACAGTGTGTAATGGTGGTGACAACACTAATGGATGCTCGAGACGAGAATATCTGCACCACATGTTTGCAATTTGGCGCCAGGTGCATCAACATCCATGCAGCTACGATTGTCACGAAAAAGTCCTCAAGAAGATCAAGTCTGATGTGGTCGCTTCCAGCGAAATAAAGCATGCATGCATGTACCAGCAAGTGCAGGCCTGCAAGTTGTAAAGTTGATTTGAATCAAGACTAGCTAAATGCTTGTAAAAATATATGTATGCCGGCCATGTGCTACCACTGTTCATGATTCTAGCTGTCTCCATCGTTCCATATATTTGTGAATTTACAACTAGTACTGTACATTTCAGTTCAGAAAACCAATATATTAAGAGGGCGCAATATTGTTAACATGTATTGTTATGAGATATATATATGTGGCGTTCAGGAACAGCCATAGATACTCTCTCCAGGCCAGTCCTACAAGTGAAAAGATGACATTTCTAGCACGTTCTTCAAATTACGAATTTGACTAGCACTTTCTTGTTACGGAACAATTGTAAAATAAAGTAAATGTGTGTACTTTGCTAAACTATATTTTTAGATAAATATTCGCATATTACCTCTTGTAGTCTAATGGTAATTAAGCTCCCCGGTCAAAAGGTTTCACCAACCAAAAGGTCCAAATCCTAATGGCACCAAAAATGATATTTGGCAGGGCGTGTTAGCCCAGGTGTGGCGGCCCTATAGGGTCAAGTTGGGGGTTTGTAGGTTAATTTTTTTGGATGACGATAAGGTTTCTTCTCAGTCAAGCTTTTTTCAGGTTAATATATATTATTGGATCCATTACATATGGAATAAATTTTCATAGTAATATGGTATATTTTGATGTCGAATATTTTGATATGTACTTGTGTATATAAACTTACTAACCTAGTCAAACTTAATATAGTTTTCACTTAGAGTGAAACTAGAAATACTTAAATTTTGAGACAGAAGGAGTACTTAACTATGTGATGTGTTGTATAGGGTTGTGTGAAGGAAACTTTTGTATCCATAATGATACAATACGCAGCTGTGCACGTACGCGCGCTGATTTTTTCGATTGTCATGGTATATGCAAGCATGATTAAGACTGAGCTGACCAGGACCTCAATAAGGTATAGTAGTCTCGCAATCATGAACAGGGTAACACAAAATTAAGGGACGAGAAGTGGTTGTTTGGATAGATTAGATTAACAAGAGACATAAGTTAGTTGAGTGTCCTACGGCAAGCCGTCCACAGGACCCATTATAGTAGTGCAGTGTATATAATTGTCAAATATATATTAGTATTCTTGGTGAGATGTGAGCGTCCATGATCAAAACCTTGACATCAGTAGACAGCTCAGCGACAATCTCCATGATGTGAACGTCCTTTAATATTTTTATTTCCACTATTACTAAGCAAACCGAAACATAAATGGCTATGGCTACTAGACGCAGGGTGTATAGTATTTTATTGACACTCAAAAGATTTTGGAATACGTTAAGTAAACTCTAGGTGGGATTCCATATTTAAATTATTTCCTTAGCTTGTGCTGCTTTCTTCTAGAAACATTATTTGGCTGTTTTTTGGATGAACTAGCAGAGGTGCACGTGCTACAGGTACGTGTTATAATATTTTAATGTAAAAAAATAATTATACAATTTGGGAGTTCAACTTCTAAAGAAAATTTCATTAATAAAGCTACTACTATATAATACTATAAAGAATCAACTAATAAATATGTGAATTTCTAAGACAATTAAGTCGATACTGACTTGTTGTTCAGGGATTGGATGTGGCATCGATACGATCTCTTTGCCTTTTGCGAGCACCACGGGAATGGGGATTGCATGTATGTGTGTCCGACCAGGACATGTAGGCTAATAAGAAAAACACCCGCACGTTAACTTTTTTTTTCAAATGTTTTCTGCTGTAGAGATAGCAAAGCTGACATACAGACGAAGCACGGTTACTTTGCATCTCGCCATGCGTGCCCTCCATGATGCAAAAGACCGGATTTGGTTGCTCCCCTGCCTTGTACGTAGTACGTACTCTACATGATGCAAAAGACAATATGCTTTGAGAAAATTTCAACTTTACCTGCTAATGAGATACCTAAATACATATAAAGTTGCATCCTGTGTATATGTAGTATCAACTTTGGACTATCAACTTTGGATATATTTCTCATTTCTTTCATGTACACCAATCCAAGGTGTGCTTCCCAACGCTAGCAAAGAAACGCTATTACTTATTATTGTTGCCACAAACCAGCAAGCGAACAGAAAGAGAACATGCATACATGCACATGCTGCTCACCCTGGGCCCTGCTGGCACATATGGGGCCTGTTTAGATCTTTCGCGAAATTTTTTTCGAGTATGTTCTCTCATATGCATGGCATATTAAATGTAGTCGAAAAAAATAACCCATTATATGGATGGAGTGTACTTCGCGAGACGAATCTAATGAGCCTAGTTAGGTCGTGATTAGACAATAAATTGCTACAGTGAACATGTGCTAATGACGGATTAATTAGACTCATTAGGTTCGTCTTGCGATTTACTGACAAAATCTGTAATTAGTTTTGTAATTAGTCTATATTTAATACTTCAAATGTGTGCCCGACATACACGAAAAAAATTTCGCGAAACATCTAAACACGGCCATGGCTAATTGGCGCCCATCGACCCACACGTGAGCATGTCCCCTGCTAGCCCTGGATTAACTTTATGTTGGGTATCAGTACGGATTATCGTCTTAGGGCAGTCCCAATGCAGACTCCACTCATGGAGTCTTAGCCTCCAAGACTCCATCACAAGAAACTATACTCCCCAATGCAAAGTATGTGAATAGTAGTTTCTATACATAAAACGATTTATTGTGCAGCACAAACAAAGCTGATCAGCTGTGGCACAATACCATATGATCTACTCTACACCACTCGAGCACTGAAGTTTAGAATACAAAACATAAACACTGCCCCCTCTTGATGCACAAGCGCTGAGCACACATATGCAGAATACAATTAACCTTAAATAAACATGCAGAATACCGGCACAAAGTATGCAGAATACAATCAGTTTAGAATACTATTTTCAGAACACCACAACACTGCACAGAACCGGCACAGAACCAAAACATACTGAATTCCACTTCGATGATAGTTTAGATAACAGCCATGAGTCATCCATTACAATATATAGCACTCGTGACATAGATATGAATTGCAAAATAAATAGATAATAATAGTATTTAGATAATGATAAGCCTCCTTGGAACTCCATGTCATCATCCTGAGAACTCCATGTCCATCGTCCTCCAAGCAAATCTGTGAAGAAATGAGAATGGGTTAGTTAAGTTGGCAAAACTATACAGGAGGTTAAAGTAACAAAATCTTAATGTTTGTTGAACATGAAGGCAGTATATATAAAAAAAATCACAATGCTACCTAATTAGTTTGATTTCCAAACTTTTGCCAAATGTGATGAATCAAATCAGATTGTAGTTGCCTATGAACTTCACGATCACGAATCTTGGTATCCTTTAGTACCTCCTGCATCACCGAATCATGTCCTTGAGTGATTGTAGCCTCCTGAGCAGTAGACATGGTTGCTTCTTGGTTCAAGTCAAACGAAACGTCCTCTATATCCTTCTCGTCCTCGATTATCATCTTGTGAAGAATTATACAAGCTAACATGATATTCTCAAGATCCCCTTGTTCATATAGACGTGCCGGGTGACGTAAAATGCGAAAACGAGCTTGTAAAATCCCAAATGCACATTCAACATCTTTTCTTGCCCCCTCTTGATGTTCTGAAAATAGCTTGTGCTCAGCTGATTGTGGTGAACGTATAGACTTGACAAAAATAGCCCACTCTGGGTATATTCCATCTGCAAGAAAATAACCTTTGCTATATTGCCTTCCATTCACAAAGTACTGCACCTGGGGAGCTTCCCCTCTTAACCGATCGACAAACAAAGTAGATTGATTCAACACATTGATGTCATTGTTGGACCCCGCCACTCCAAAGAAAGCATGCCATATCCATCTGTCATGTGAAGCAACAGCCTCTAGAATGATGGTTGGCACACGATGATCACCACGAGTATACTGCCCCTTCCATGCATAGGGGCATTTTTTCCAGTGCCAATGCATACAGTCAATGCTCCCTATCATGCCAGGAAAACCACGACGCTCACCAATATCCAACTGATCTTTGTACATCTTGTACTGTTGGGCGTCTCAAGTACTCTTGACCATATACTTCAATGATACCTTGAACAAACTTCTTCAAGCATTCCACACATGTACTTTCTGCAATCTTCAGATGCTGCAGGGCCACCATATGCTAACTAACGCGTTGCTACTGTATACTTATGAATTGGTGAGAACCCGGGACGATTCAGAGCATCCAACCTTAAGGTGAAGTACTCAGACCACCCACTCAAGGCCTCAACAATCTTAAGAAAGAGGGGTTTTCTCATCCTATATCTTCTATGGAAATCTTCTTCATTGTACACTGGATTAGGAGTTAAGTAGTCATCTAGTAGTTCCTTTTGGGCTTGTTCATGAGGCCTGTCCACATATCGCCTAGGACCACGTCTGCTTCTTACACCATGTATGACTTCAACAACAGACTGCATTTGAGAAACTAGATGATCATCAAACTCATCTAGAATTTCTTGCTCTTGAAGATAGTCATCCATGGAGTACATATCAGCAGGATCGATGCTGCCATCTCCATCCATGAAAATCAGATAATGGTTTCTTAGAACGATCCCAACGTATTTTCAGTTGGTTCTTGTTCCTCTTACGACTAATTTCTGTGGTCTTGTTGTATTCTTCAGTAACATCAGTCCAATAAGCATCTGCCTTCCTTCCATTACCATCAACAAGGTCCTTTGAATTATGCAACCAAGCACTGGCCTAAAAAACAACAAAACAGAAACATATTAAAAAAAAGACAATTTGTTAATCTTGAAGTAGCATGGTTTGAACATACCAATCGTATGTCTTCAGGGACCGTCCAATTCAAACGCTTGTCTGTTCTAGAATCATTATCAATGTTAATAGCTTCATCTTCTTCTGCATCTAAATCATTCAGCTGTGCTGGAGGGGGAGTTGTTGCAGCACCTAGGTTTAGTGGTGAAAATGAAGATTGACTCATTCCAGCACCAACAAAGTGAAAATTTTCATTTCCTTCAGGATGGTTAGCAAATGTGTGTGACTGAAGGAAATTTGAGAACCCTCCTGGTGGGTATATCCTGCAATCAGGGAAGCAAGCTACATCTTTACAATTTTGTAAGGTTTAACACCACACATGGAAATGTAAATTGGTTTCACAACAAAGAGCCACAAAAGCGAGAGGTTCAGCAATCTGCTCACAATTTTAAAGATGTAGCTTGCATGAAAGAATGCAATGGAAATCACTAACATGACTAAAATGAGAAAGCAATGGAATCTACCTATGTAGCTATCACTTTCATTCTTTTTGCTATAATTATCCTTTTATTTTCCATTTTAGAAAAATAGCATTTGTACATTCAGTAACCGATCCAACACAGAACATGACAGTTTTTTAACTATAGCTTAGGTAGGCATTCAAACATCTCTCAAGCTCTGGACAATCTTAAGCAGAGGTAGCAGCAGAACACTTTGCCAACAATACAAAAATGAGAAGGTTGTGGCGGAATTACCCTACACCAGGAGACGTCGTTGACCAACATCCACCAACGGGGGGAGTACCAGTTCCAGGAAGGCTAGCCTGTCGAGGACAGATTGGGGAAGCACCAGCTCGGGTTGCAGGACCTCCGGCGACCGGAGCACAGGTCCCAGGGACTGATGGAGCATGGGTGCCATCTATGCCTCTGCCTCGCCGTGGCTTCGTTAATCGATTCATCTGAGGATTGTGAATCTTGGGTCACAGGATATGGGAATTAGATGGAATCAAAGCGAGGGAGAGGGAGGGGCCAGGAAGTGGCAGGGCGACTGCGGAACCTTACCTCGCTCGAGATGTGCTTCGGCTTCAAGCGGCGCTGGCGTGTGAGGGGGAGCGGCGATCTCCTCTGCGCGCGGGAAGCCGAAGTGAAAACTGCGCGGGAAGGGGAGAGCGCGCGGCGGGGAGAAGCCGAGCGCGCACGGTGGGGGGGGGGGGGATGGGGAGGAGGAGCGGCGGCAGGCTGGGGGGGGACGGGATGGAGTACGAGATCCATGGAAACCACCGTGACCTTCCCAATGCAGAGTCTCGGTGGAGTCTTCGGTCTCGATGCTCGCGTAGACTCAGCTTCCAGACAAGAAACGAAGTCTTCTTTTTTTTCCATCTCTCCTCAATGAATGTCCTGCCACATCAGCATTTTGATGACATGTCAGTACAATTAATGACTTAAGACTCTACACTAGAGTCTGCATTGGGACTGCCCTTATTGTAACTAGATCTTGTGAGCTCTCACTCTCACGATGATTTGGATTTCTTCGCAATCAATGTGCTGCTCATCATCATCGGCAGGCAGCAGCCGTACGTCAATGTTTTCGACCGGCGAGCGGTCGCTGAGATTCTACAGTCAATGTTATTAATACGTGTAGAATGTTTACTGGTGATGATGTCGCCACTTGCGTATAGAATGTAATGATGCTAGATTTCCAATCATATATGTATATAATATATTTATGAAGTTTGTAACTTATTTGCCGTGTGCAATCTTGGATGCAATAAGTTGGATATAACCAACCAAGATCCACGCCTAGACACCAATCAAAAGAAGGTGATTGCACACACAAGAAGCCTAAGATAACATACGGAGAGAGCAGCAGATCGAGAAGGAAATAAATGAAAGGCGGCCTTTGGCCGTTTTTTCTACCTTCCCATGATCGAGATATATGCTTGCAAGTTGGCGAGATCGATCGATACCTCTCGTCTCGATCAGGGGACGAACGAAAGCCAGCAGGCCACCAGAGGCAACAACCCTAGAAATGATAATTGTGCCGAATCGCCAGCATGTGATGCACGCTATCCTCCATCGAAGCGTGTCAGAGTACTGTGACAACTGACAAGTGAGCTGCTTAGCTAGCTAGACAGGTCCGACGCCATTAAGCAGCATGAGTAGCACGTGGTACTGGTACCTATGCAAGGTCCCACACCACGCGCGAAACGCCTGCTTAGTCATACAAAAAAACTGACGTGGAGATAAAGAGAGTGAGCAAGAGAGAGGTGCAGGCGATTGTTGAGTCGCCGGCTGAAACGGCAAACCCAAGAAAAGGGGTAGGCTCTAGCCACTAAATATGCATGCATGAAGTGTTTAAATAGTCGACTACTGAATAGTCTTGCAATCGTCTACTCCGCTATACACATCGATATTATAATGACGGCGTGGGGTGATCTAGCAGAAGAATAGCACCGGCAGCGGGCGCTTTTATTAATCTTTATCTAATGGCAAATAAAACCGACATCACATGCTATGCAATCCACGAAACGCAAGGACATCGACAAGACTATATGAGGCAGGGGCGAAGCTGGGCCTGAATGACGCTAGGGCCACTAATGGGCTAACTGGAGCTAGATGGACCTAACCTAGGCTTTTAACCTACAATAGTTACATTATAAAAAACCCGACCCACGTTTACGGTTGTGGCCTGTGTCACGATTTTTTCCTCCCCGTGGGTTCACGAGGTTTGGCCCATGACCCACCTCAGCCCACGACTTGCCAAATGCAATATTCGCGTCAGTGGGGGAGCTGTTCCCGGCGTGGGCTTGGCCCCTCGTGAGGCAGGGTTTGGAGTTTGGACCCGTCCGTTTTCCACGCCGATCCCTCCGTTCCCAAACAAGGCCTAAGCGAAATTATCATACTGTCACTATAGTTTACTATACGTATAGCTCTGGAGGATATAAAAATGGTTCTTACCGCCGACAAATCAATAAGAGCGATACCATCATCTGCAGGCTGCAGCATATACCAGCAAGCTAGCTAGGATTGGTAGAATAGAATGGAGGAGGACTCGAGCCTGTTTATGCAGTGGGCGATGGACACTTTGCAGCACGAGCGACCCATGGCCGGCGGCGTCAACGACGACTGCAGCGAGGTTATCTTCCCCTCGCTCCGGGCGCTCCGCGAGGCCTCGCAGGCCGCCGAGATGGTCGAGGAGCTTATCGCGGCGGCCCCGGCGAGCAGCTGGAGCTCCGGCGACGACACCACCGACGGCAGCAGCGGAGGCAACAACTCGGCCGGCGGCGCGGCCGGCGGCGCCATGGACCATGACGCCTGGCCTCTGACGCCCAACTCGGCCAGGCCCAGGCGCGCCCCCAGCAGAAGCAGCACCGGCGCCAACCCTGCTCCGGTGAGCTGGAACTTCAGCACCGCCGCGGCGCTGCCAGAAGGCAGCGACGGCAGCACGCTGGCCGCGGCGGAGGCCGCCGCCCCCGAGCGCCGCCTGCCGGACATAGTGTGCAGGTCGCTGCCGACGAGGAAAGCCGGCGTGAAAAGTGCCGGATCCATGGCGGCGCCGTACGCCCAGGACCACATCATCGCGGAGCGGAAGCGGAGGGAGAAGATCAACCAGCGCTTCATCGAGCTCTCCACCGTCATCCCCGGCCTCAAGAAGGTCCAGAATCCTGATGGATCCAAAATAAAATTAATCCTTAGATCACCTCTTCCATATCAATCTCTGAACTGACACAGATTGCACGATGCAACGATTGATTTCTCTGATCAGATGGACAAGGCGACGATCCTTTCTGACGCGACCAAGTACGTGAAGGAACTCCAAGAGAAGCTCAAAGACCTGGAGGCCGGCGGCAGCAACGGCAGGAGCGTCGAGACCGTGGTGCTCGTCAAGAGGCCATGCCTCCAAGCTGCGGCGGCCGTGCCGCCGGACGGCGACGGGTCCCCTTTGTCAGTGTCATCAGACGCGCCGGCGGCGAGGAAACTACAGCTGCCGGAGATCGAGGCTCGGTTCTCAGAGAAGAGCGTGATGGTGAGGATCACCTGCGAGAACGGCAAGGGGGTGGCAGTGAAGGTGCTCGCCGAGGTCGAGGAGCTCCACCTCAGTATCATCCACGCCAATGTCATGCCGTTCCCGGCGGGCACACTGATCATAACCATCACAGCAAAGGCAAGTTTTGTTGACTAACCAGTCTAATCAACACACACTGACCATATAATTGTTAATTGTAGTACTGTACGTGCTTCATCATTTCTTAACAACACTCTCTGCATGTCAGGAATTCCTAATAATGGAAGGACGTAGCGCTAAAATACAAATCACACGTACTACCAGATAGGATATTATAATCCATCTATTTCACTGCGTTCCGTGTTGTCAGGATCCTTTTTGCAATGCAATTAATGACAATGGTTCAAGCTTTTATCTTTTCCTCGCAAAAAGAGAAACTTTTATTTCATATGGTTAGTTTCTGAGAGAGAAAATCAGCAGCTCACATGTTTTAACAAGATTAATTAGCATGATTCAAATTTAACTTTCAATACTCAATCTTATTTTTGAGGACTGAAATTGCATTCGTTGATTTGACATTAATCAAACCCTGCCAAGGTACTGCATACATATAGTTGAGGTGATATGTTTCTCATTCTTTCTTTTTTGGGGGTTCAGACTATATATAGTCGCCCTGAGTTGAGACTTTTATTGGACTTGTGTAGCAATATCATAACAGTGTTTAATTGCTACACAAGTACTGTCATATGGTTTGCTAAGAAATGCAGCTATAAACTCGAACATTAAAATACAATATTTGGATTTCCATTAGCTGTAGAACAATGAATAGTTAAAACAAGATATCAATAGGTTAACACCAATCTTTTCGTTGATCAGGTGGAGGAGGGGTTCACCGTAACTGCAGAGGAGATCGTTGGCAGACTCAACTCTGCATTACAGCACCTGCAGCATAATAGCAGCTGCAACAGCACTGATGAGGAATCAGGAAACTAGCTAGAGGCTTGAGCCAGCATATACACAAGTATGTGTATATCTACGGCAGTGCGAAAATTAACATTTATTTGATGCTTTGATGAGTAGTGTTTCTATTTTTCTTTTTAATTTCCATTGGCGGCGCGACGTCCCTTTTCCGTAGCGTGCATGCGAAAGACCATGCACAGTGTGCAACAGTGCAATGGTGGTGACAACACTTGTGGATGATGCTCGAGACGAGAATTTCTGCACCACATGTTTGCAATTTGGCGCCAGAGGTATGCATCAACATCCATGCAGCTACTATTGTCACGAAAAAAGTCCTCAGAAAGATCAAGTCGATCGTCAGTGGTGGTCGCTTCCAATGAATAAATAAAGCATATGAATGTACCAGCAAGTGGTCTGCAAGTTGTAAAGTTGATTTGAACCAAGCTTAGCTAAATGTTCATATGATTCTAGCTGTCTCCATCGATCCATATTTGTGCATTTACATACAGCTGGTGCTGTGCATTTCAGTTCAAGAAACCTATTAAGTGCGCGGCACAATATTCTTAACACATGTGTTGTTATGATATATGTGGCTTTGAGAAATTATAATTCGAAATACTGGGAAATTGTAGACACTTAGCAATTATATTTGTATGAGCAAAATTTTAAAATTATACATACTACATTTTGGAAGGAACAAATTTGGGAACTCATGCGGTTAATATAGTTTCACTTAGAGTGAAACTAAAAAACTTATATTTCGAGACAGAAGGAGTACTTGATAAGTCAATAATTAATGATTCGATCGATACGTAGCTGTGCACGTACGCGCGCTGATTTTCTCGATTGTCATGGTATATGCAAGCATGATTAAGAATGAGCTGACCAGGACCTCGATAAAGTATAGTCTCGCAGCAATCATGAACAGGGTAACACAAAATTAAGGGACGAGAAGTGGCTGTTTGAATAGATTAGTTTAACAAGAGACATAAGTTAGTTGAGTGTCCTACTACTGTATACGGCAAGCCCTCCAGGACCCATATGCACATGGTGCTCACCCTGGGCTCTGCTGGCGCATAGTATGGCCAACCGGCGCCCATCGACCACGTGAGCGTGTTTGGTGTCTGTACAGATCATTGTCTTATTGTGACTAGATCTTGTGAGCTCTCACTCTCACGATGATTTGGATTTGTTTGCAATCAATGTGCTGCTCATCATCATCATGGGCAGGCAGCAGTCAATGTTTCCTACCGGCGAGCAGTCGCTGAGATCTACAATAATTTTGAATGTCAAGGTAGTCTCAATGCATAATTTTTTTGTACCGTTTTTAAAATTATATGTTCAATGATGATGTCGCCACTAGCTCGATAGAAGAGGAACAGATCAAAATTAGTATAGTCAAAGTCTAAATAACATCTAAACTATAACTTTGATTTACCCTCTAATATCAGTTATAGTTTATTTGGTTATCCAGAGTTCAGGCTTTGGTCTTTGCTTATACTTGAGGGGCAGAATGTATTGCTAGATTTTTCCAATCATATACATGTATGTATAATGACTGTGTTCTGCTGATAGAAAAGCTGGCTGATTTCGACTGATTCAATAGTGTTCTACGAGGGAGAATAAGCCAGAAACAGACAAGCAGATGAACATATTTATAAAGTTTGTAACTTATTAGCCATGCAGTCTTGGATATAAGTTTGGTCGCCATCTATCAACTAACTGTATGAACCAACCAAGGTCCACGTCTATCAACTACGGAGTACGTAGTACTTAACATGGAGATTGGAGAGAGCAGCAGATCGAGAAGGAAATGAAAGGCGGCCTTTCGCCGTTCTTTCTACCTGCTCATGATCGATAGATGCTTGCAAGTTGGAGAGATCGATATGTCTCGTCTCGATCAGACCAGGGGACGAACGAGAAAGCCAGAAGGCAATAATGTTTCTCAAAAACAAGAAAGCCAGAGGCAACAAGCCTAGAAATGACAATAATGCTGCCGAATCGCCAGCATGCTGCACGCTAGCCGCCATCAGTGTGTGTCAGGGTACTGTGATGAGTGGGAGCAGCTAGATAGGTCGTCCCACGCCATTAAGCAGCATATGTAACACATGCATGGTCCGGCACCACGGGAGGACGCCGAGGGAGAGGGGCAGAGCGTGCAGGTGATGTGATGACCCGGGGACCGGGACACATGGCAGGGTGTGTGCAGCTGCATGCAGGAGGACCACCTATCTCTCGTCTGCATGAACGGCAGAAAGTGAGGGCCTAGGTATCTACCAAATGCCAAATAATGCCATGCATATATACTGTATGCAACAAATAAAATCACGGGTTCTCCAGTGATGCTGTACGACTCCGATCGTCTTGGGTCCCAAATACACGTCCACAGTGCACTACAGTGCAGACGACGATACAGCCGTACGTAAGCAATAGGCAACGGAGTACTGTGTTTTTTTTTTGTGAAATTAACAACGGACGTTTCTTGCTAGATCTAGATGGATTAGTCTGGACCAAACAAATTAACGTTAACACAATCGATCCTCTTTTCATTAGGTATCGTATTTGTTGCTGAAATCAAGTAAATCTTCAGCGAGCTAGCTAGCGCACCTTTTGCTGGATGTTCCTACGTGGCAGAGTCATATACTCATATCACGCACGCACAGGAAGAGCTACCGTACAAAATCATTGCACGAAAAACGATGTACCAAAAGAGGGGCTCGATCTACCTCGCTCCACCGCGTTTCACGCGTGCTTTTTGTGGATGTGGGCGCTCGGCGTGCGAGAGCGCTGCAGAAGGCGCTCGCTCGCTCTGGCAATTTGTATAACAACCTCCGATTTTCTAAGAATCATAATGGAATCCAAATAGTCTAAAACACATAGTTCTCGCGTTTAGATATTTTCATATAGACCATATAATTAAACTTTATATAAGCGCACAAGGAAGAAAACTCGAGAATAAATGTTATTTTTTTAGAACCCCTCCCACGCACCCACCCCCGCCCCGGGGGCAGCTTGGTGGTGAGTGCGCCGGTGAGGTGACAATCTTGCTCGCCCTGCTTGGCAACTTTTCCCTCAGGCTTTTAGGGCTTTCGTTGGACTCCCTTGAGGTCCAGGATGAGAATTTTGCAAACATAGGACTCCAAGCATGTGGTTTTGCAAAAATGACACTCAGGCCCACATGTCATTGACTCCAATCATTTGTTTTCTTCAATATAAATTTCTTGCTGACCTTCATAATTTTTTGCCAAAGATGATAAAGTTTATTTCTCTAGTAGTGTTCTTTTCAAATGACTGAGCTTTATTGTTCTTCTTTACATTTATTTTATCATGTGGCCGAGGGTTTTCTTGTAACCGAGAATCTCAAACCATTTTTTCCAAAAAAAATCATCAGTATGACAATATTTAATAAATAATCCTTGAAGATTGCCTGAATTTGGATACAAATGCCTCAGCTATTTGAAAAGAAAAACTCGAAGAATCATATAAATTTTATTATATAGCGGAATAAAATATTTTAAGTATAGTATATATTGTACGGGGATTTTATAGCTAAGGATCCTTGTGGCGGTTTGTATATATTTCTTCCAAATGGTTTATAGGGAATTTTACATGAGTAATAAATTTATAATAAAGATATTAATTCATTTCTCCCTCGATATGTGGATAGAAAGCCCTTGTATGACTTCTTAATTATCTACTCCCTTCACCCTTGAATTAGAAAGCTTTAGCGTTAAAGTTTTGTCATAGAATGCAACTATTTCTGAATTCTTGAGGTGGGCTTAAACTGGCGTTTAGTAAAAAATAACCCCTACCTAATGAATTGGCTACTCAATTAATTAGCATTTTGTTTTGTTTCCATTTTTAATCCGCATGCATGCCAATGACTCTGGGGCCTTCTATAATTGGACCCAATGGTGCTTCAATTTGAGACAAAGCTAGTGAGTATTTGGAATCATGAAATGACCAATGCAGCTTATATGCTGGTTAGTCTTTTAATTAATCATTTCACTTAACGAGTTGAACATCGGGGGCGTGTGTGTGCGCGCGCTAGATGTTTGCAAAATCACCAATTTCTTTTTTTAAGGCATGACCGGCGTTTTCTATAGTCTAACTTTTGAATTTGGTCTCAAATAGGTAAAAGATAAAGATGAGATAATTATATTTGGCAATGTATCCTATGAGAACTCAATTCCTGTGAGAACTCACATCTGAACCACATGATCTTGATCCAAGGGAGAGGTGGGAGGGGGGATTTGTAAAAGTATGATTAGCATGCATGGGAGGGGCAGGTGATTTTGCAAATCCTCCCTCCCATCTCTCTCCTTGGATCAAGATCATGTGGCTCAGATTTGAGTTCTCATAGTTCTCACAGGAATTGAGTTCTCATATGATACGTTGCCATTATATTTATGTGCCACTATCTCAATTATGGTATTGATGATACTCCTATTTAACATTGTTTTTTTTAATATTTGCCTCGTCTAGATCCGGCCGGCCGGGAAAGTGCCCTTGGAATGATGCTTGGTTATGAATCGCCAACATGGTGCATATATCATATATATATATATATGCTATATATATAGCCGCCATTAGAGTGTGTACGAGTACCGTGATGAGTGATGAGCAAACAGGTCCTAACGGCAGCAGACATCATATGGTAAACTATGGAGTACTATATGTAATCCTCATCCCCGATACGCGAGGCGGCGAGGATGCCGAGGAGGATGATCGGTTGGACCGGGATTGTGCACCACGCCACCACGTGCGCCCACGACGATGCGAAGATCGACCCAGGCAGGGCCACCCTGGTGTCGCACCAAGGATATTTCCCCGGAGGCGATTGGGGCTGTGGCCCTGTGGGGTGTGTGTATACGGAGTAGGTGTGTATGTGTGTGTAAGCCTTGGTAGGTGCGTTTTGAGACTGCTAGAGCAACTTCACCTGTGTTTGAGCATGTGGTCAGTACACTTGAGTTCTTAAAAACACGACGGGCAGTGGCTAACTTAAAAAAAAAAACATGGCAGGGTGTGGCCACTACTGCCGCACTGCTCAGCTGCATGGACGACTGAAAAAAAAGGGGGGGGGGAGAGAGAAGGCATATATATATATATCCACCAATAATGGCAGGGGAGATCCCAGTGAACCTATGAGAGCGCGCCGGGCATGCAAAAGACCTACTATGCTGGATCTGGATCGATCCAAGATTCTGTGAGCCATCTTTCTTGGACCCTATAGGTGCAACACGCGCGTGGCCTCACATCAAATTATACGTTACTACAGTAGCTAGCTAGTTGGTGGGCTGATTTTATTTGGAGCAAATTGACAAACGTTTACGTGGCAGAGTAGATCTTTGGCAGCTAGCACACCTTCACGTGGCAGAGTCACGCACGCACGCACAAGACGCTGTAGTGAACGGGTACGAGCGAGATCGATATGATTCTCATGATTTCATTTGTATACGAAGGAAAAAACCACAGCCGCACATACAGCAAATTAAAGCCAAATTAAATAACATATTGTTGTCCTTGCGTGTGTCCTCCCTCGCATGGCTTTGTGTGATTTCAAGAAAGATGCTGATTTTGCTAAATAAATAGCCAGATATATGTGCTTAAGTTGGTACTACTTGTGTAAAGCCAATATAGACCGTAACATGTGGTAAGAGCGCACATGGCTATTATTGGTGGCAATGTCTGTTTCAATCAGAGAAACTATTTGTATGTCGGGATATAAGTAACTCCGATGCCATGGCCTCGATCAGTGGAAGGCCTGTTTGAATTAATATAAAATACTTGTATTTCATAAAGAGTTTTGCATTTTTTTTCCCATACAAAACAGATCGAATGATCGATTCAACATGCAGGGAACTGCAAAAATTAAGAACATATAGCCACATTCAAATGGGCCCTATTATGGGAAAATGTATAAATATGTGTTACTGTAAGCTAGCCTGTAGTACTTTACAAATTAAATACAGTTTGCTTTGGCTTCAAAATTAAACTTGCTCATTACACGGCAGTTGGGTAACCAGCATATCTCCACGAAAAACTAGCTAGTAGGCAATTCGCCTTTGATCTGCTTATCTATTTGTAGCTTTTTTGGCTTATTCTCACTCATAGAACACTATATTGAATCAGCCAAAATCAGTCAGGTTTTCTACCAGCAGAGCTGGGTGTCTTAGAAAAATCTTTCTAACTTTGAAATTATTGGTCACACGTTAGTTTTGTTCCTAAGTCAAACTTGTCTAAGTTTGACCAGATTATTAGAAAAAAGTTCTAATACCTACAACATCACTTTCTCTAAATCAACAACTGAATATGTATTGATAGTAATTATTTATTTAAAATATGGAATTAAAATATTTTTCTATAAACTAATTAATCGAAGTTAGAGAGGCTTGATTTATAACAAAGCTAAGTTAATAAAAAAATCATAATTTAGAACGGATGAAGTTAGAGTGTGCTTAAGTATCGGTCAATGCCTGCACGCATCCATGACGTAACCGTGGATTATATGATCTTTCAGACAGGGGCAGATCAGATCATAGCAGTTATTGTATAAATTAACTTTAGTTCAATAACATATCGACAGCTTTATTTGTTAGTTTTATTAACAAAACATATCATTTTGGTTGGACTTCCTACATAATTGCAATCATTTGAATTTTTTTTTAGTTTATTCCCTTTTCTTGTCCTTTTTAGAGAAATGGGGATGCAACTTATGATTAGGTCAAAACAATCTGGACACTACTATATACTACTCCCTCCGTCCCAGAATATAGCTACACGAAGCATTCAAAATTTGTCCCAAATATAGCAATGTTTAGAGTTTCCACCTAATTTTTACTCACGTTTGGACCAAAGTACCCCTCCACAGAAACGAATCGGTACGCATCTCCTATCTCCGCTTCCTCGAGCTTATCCCCGTGCGACCTCTCTCCTCTCCGCCCCACACGCATCACCGGCATCTCCTCCGAATTCGTCAACCCTAGTGCTCATTCTACTCCCCATGAATCGAATCGGCGCTCGATTCACGGCCGTCATCACATCCTCACAACGAATCGGCTGGAGACCCACTCCCAGTAGCGGCGCATCCACCATATAGCTGCAGCCATGGAGATATCTCTAGCAACCTGCAATGGATGGTGGGCATCGAGGAGGATGGGGGCTGCGGAGGGGAGGATACCGAAGAGAGGGGCAACGACGAAGTGGGCGGCGAATACCAGCTAGGCGTCGTGGTTATTGGATAAGTCTCCGTGGGCGGAACCGGGGAGCTATTGTAGAAGAAGGGGTCGATTTTGCTCAAGATTCGGAGGTGGGTGGGGGTGATGACTTCCTCTTTCTCTCTGATTCAGAAGAAGAAGTCAGCAATGACTCCAATGATCGCTCCTTCGTCACCCACTCCGAGGACCTAGGCGTCGGTGATGCCCCTGCATCTCCAGTAATGGAGAAGTCTCGACGGTATAGTTCCCTTGTCTCCTCCACAACAGTCGAGTGCCATCTGGACTCCCATCACGTCGCCACAGCACTCGGATAGGATGGAAGCTGTTGCGTGGCAAGACATTGTCGGGCACTCTCAGCTGCCGGAAGAAGAAGAAGCATACGAGGAGCACACTGAACAACATGAGAAAAATCCAGGCGCTGACAATGAATTTTGTGAGGTTAGAGATAGTATGTTGAGGATTTTAGTGCCATTATACTTCCAGGATGATGGCAAGTAGGAGTACTGCTAATAATCGTATTAGCAGGAATTTCTTTTCTAGTAGCAATAATATTTTCTTTTCAAAGTTGTAAAGAATAAATTAGATGTGAAGACAGCATAAATAACTTTGGTGCTACTGAAGTTACAAAATTTCTTACAGTGAGGATATGCAGGAAAAGAAATGAGAATGTTGGTAGATGAAACAAAAGAAACATGATGTGTAAGAGTCTTTCATCACTCGGCTAGGCACTACATAGCACTTTCATACAGACTAAGGTCACAACTAAGGCTAATAGGAAGTGTGCCAAGCCGCTCCATTCTTTCTTTGTTCATGTGTGGAATTTTGTATCCATTTCCTCCTCTAGCCATCATCACCTCTATGCAGCAGCCCTGTAGTGTAAGGAATACACGGTTCACTGAATCTGCATCATATTCCTCAAACTCCTTGGTAACATTCTGAATTAATTCTTCCATGTTTTTGCTGTTTTTACGCAATGTCAATGACTGAAGAGAGGCAAAAAAACCAAGGTCAAGAACATTCATATCAGGTGAGTTAGGAGGCTACTGCATTAAACCAGGAAGTTACAGAAGCTCACCTCTTTAATGAAAGGTCAGACTCCAATCTTGCCATCAAATGTGCAATTCCCATCTGCATCATACCTTGGCCTAGCAAGTGCACACAAGAACATGACCTTATCAATTGAATTCTTATTCTGCACTGTCCTCAATGGGTTCTGTTCTTCAGGTAGCATGTAGAACCTCCTGGCCTTTCTGGTGGTATAGAACCATTTTTCATCAATGTGCACTATGTAGCGCATATCAATGAAAGTTGGATGGTCTTGCACACTATCAGAATCTATCATGGAAACACAAAATTGAAGACGGGATTTCTTGTTTGCATCCTTCAAGTAAGGCTTCAGTGTGTTAGAGTGACGTCGAATCTTGCCATCCTTGAATGCCCTATGCAGTGTGCTTCTGCTTACTTTCAACTCAGAGGCAAGTGCTCTAATAGTAGTCCTTTTTCTCAAAGGAATAGTTGAAACCTGAGATAAGTCAACCACGACCTTATGGCGCCCGCTACGCACTTTTTTTTACTTCAGGTCAACTGGAATTCCTTGTTCATGACATTTCATTGCTTTCCTCCAAATAGATCGGACTAATGACCTATGTTTGCCCAACAAGTTGGCTACTACTATTGTTGTTTTTCTTTTAAGATTGAGATTGTTGCTTCTTTGAAGCAAAGCTTCATAAACCTGGACTCGCTGCTCATCTGTCAAACTTGTCCTCTTATTAACTTCTTGTTCCTCCACTGCTTGCCCCGCCTCGGCTTGCCCCTCCATTGCTTGCCCCTCCTCGGCTTGCTCCTCCTCTGCTATATCGTCAACTGCATGTTCTTCAATGTCTTCTTCCTCAACACCTAAATAGTTTGATGAAAACAAATTAGCACTAGTGCCAAATTAATCATCAAAATGCATTTTCTTTTCTTTTCACTGAACCTGTGTTATCGGGCTCCTCTTCTCCAAATACAATATCCACATGGTCAGCATACACATCAAGGTCGTCATCTACATTGCAGGTCAAATAAGCATGAATAACCTTTTGTTACCATGGAAACAGATCAAACTATAGAGGTGTTAAGGTCGATATTGCAGGTGCATTACGCATAAATAAACTATTGTTACCTTTGATTCATGTCAAAGAATAGAGATGCCATAAAATTTGAATGAACAAATGGTTCGGTATTGTTAAAGATTGCAGATTTGGCAACGGGGATTGGTGCTGGATTATCATTAATTGCAGGTATGATTGCAGATCATAGATGACTCACTAATGTTCATGATCTTGGTTGACCTTGGATCCTAATTGCAGGAAAAACAGGACCACCACGTTTTAATGAATGCACATACCTGGTTCATCATGGTAATCCTCCTCTCCTCCTGGCATGTTCAGATCAAAATGATGGGCACCGTGCCCTTCTTCATCCTGGACGGCATGTTGTTCTGGCTCTCCATCTTGGACGGTGAGGTCGAAAGGCTGGGCATCACGACTCTGCTCTTCATGGATGACTCTATCTTCTTGGACCTCATCACCTTCTTCGACTGCCAGGATTTGATCTCCTTCTTCAAGTGGTACATTTAGATCTGGGAGATTTTTCATGGAGGTGTGTTGAAGAAATGGTTGTAATGGAGAGGGTAGGGGATCTTTGTGCACTTGATGGGCTCTGTAACCTCTTTTGCGATCAACTTATGGTCTGGCAGTACAACGTGCTAATGATCATGTTGCCGTGATAATTTGATTTTATAACTCGAGTTCTCCGTTGGTCAGTGCGGTACAGGCTTGTTTTTGGCGCGCATGAAGTTCGGCACTACGCGCGCTAACCCAGTCCGGCGGCAAAACGGTTAGCAGACGTGACCACCTATGCATAACGAGCGGAACATGCGGTGTGCGCTGCTGTCGTTAGGGGCAAATGAGACTTTTTTCTTGATTCCTTAATCTGTTCCAAATTCTCTAAACGTTGCTATATTCTGGGACGGAGGGAGTAACTATGCAGCAGAAGACGTGTACAATAATGGCATCCAAGTTGACGCTGCAGTTGGAATCACCTGCATCGAGCCATCAAGGAGACATGAGACACTACGGGAAAACGTGCCTTTGCGTGTGCCAAAACACGGGCACACGGCAAAGACGGTCGGGTACCGTGTGCCGTGAACAAGGCACACGGCAAAATGAAAGCACACGGCAAAGATGGTATTTGCCATGTGCCAGGTATAAGGCACACGGTAAATGAAAGGCACACGGCAACGACTGTAGTTTGACGTGTGCCAGGTATAAGGCAGAGCACACGGCAAACGTTGTTGTCTTTAACGGTCATCACCTGACCGTCAACCTTCGCCGTGTGTTTAGCAGGTCAGCGCATGGCACTAAAAACCACACGGTAAAAATGACACGTTTGCCTTGTGTCACGTAATTAGGCACACGACAAAGCTCTATGTCGTGTGCTGCGCAGCTAGACACACGGCAAAGTATAGAGAAAAAAAAATAGAATTTGACCTCTCAACTTTTTCTTCTGACTTCATACTTGACACTTATCTCCATGTTAACTTTTGGTATGTTTCTCGGTCATTTTAGTATTTTTAATCATTTTCTTTCAATTGATTGATTTTTTGCCAATAAGGCAAATTTGAACTGTAAGTGTTTTCAATAATGTAATATACCGAATCAAGAAATGATATTCACATTATGAGTCAAATTTGAAGCCATATCCCTGAAATGGAAGACAATTTCGAACATATTGATCTCGAACCATGTGTATTGACGTGTGGGCGAATAGTTTTAAAATTCTAAAAAAAGCAAATAAATTCTACAAAACTGTGAAGAATAATAACCTTGGCTCTGAATTTGACATAAGTTTTGTCTCCTTGATGTGTTCGTTAAATTCAGAACCGTTAGTAATACCACTGGCACATTTGGGGCCATTATTCGAGTCAGCACTGTTCTAACCGCTTCCAATGATTTAAATGAAGCAGGGGCGTTTTGGGCCGGCCCGGATGGACAGATGAGGTTAACGGTCTCTACAATAGTGCTTAACTGTGATTGCAGACACTACTTCCTGGAGGCGGTTTGGCGTGGAGATGAGTTGTTGCCGCACAATGATGCAAGCGGTTTATATAAACCGAGGAAGATGAAGAGACAATCTCTCTATGGGTTAGAACAATACATGCTTTAATGGTTTCCAGAGGATTTGAACAGTTGCTGGTGGCAGAGGAAGAGATAGTGATGACAGATTCTTAGACCTTAATGCTATCAATGGATTTTGTTGGGTACGTGAAGAGGTACTGCTAGTCTGCTGGAGGCCATTGGAAACGAAGGTGACGAAAGCGAGCGAGGCGAGAAGGCTTAGGGCATGTCGTGCTGAGTAAAGAACAGGGAGAGACGGGACATGGCAGGCTACCATTACTGCCGTCTCTTGATGTGCTGTGGTGTGTGGTAAGCAAAGGGGAGTCTGTTGATATTCCATGGTGAGTAATGAAGAAGTGGAGAGGGCTGGGAGGCTCTTGATGTAAGGTTGTAGGTGCTGACGTGACTTCCTAAAATTTAAGAGAACTCCTCTAGTGAAGTACTTCTATATAACTGTTATATAGTTATATAAGATAATCCTCGACGCCAACAACCCCCAACAAACCATCCCCTCCATAGCTAGAGGGTGTGCATGCCGCGGCCCCCATACGGCATACCATCCCCTCCATAGCTAGAGGGTATGCATGTCACGGGCCCATACGACATCAGAATCCTATATATGGTGCCCCTTGTTGCACAAGGCGGCTGCTCTACGTTGAGGGTGGCGCGCGGGCCGATGGGGTAATAGGTGGTGCTCTAGCACAATCAGTACCAGATGCGAGGGAGAGCGGGATGCTGGCCGGGAAAGACGCAAAAAGAAGCAAATGGGAGAGGGTATCCCCTATCTTTTGAGAATATTATTGAAGAATAAAGGAAATTGAGAAAAAATAAAGAGAAAAGAGAATCGAGGAGGTCTCCCATTTATGGGAGAGTTAGTATATTAGAAAAGGGATCTGATAGAGTTGCCCTAAGCGACGAAACAGAAAATCTAACTCCTTTCATCTTGAAATACAAAGCATTTTTTATCCTAAGTCGTCAAACTGATCTAAGTTTGACCAAGTTTATAGAGAAGGATTATAATAATATTTTTAAGATGTCGCATGAACATAATTAGGTCTATTATTATACATATTTGACGTGTTAGATGTTAATACTCTTCTTTATAAAATTAGTCAAACTCAAACTAGTTTGACTTAGAACAAACAAATAATGGCTTATATTTCAGGATGGAGGAATTTGAAGTAGCTGACATTACCAATCTACACCACCATATATATATATATATATATATATATATATATATATATATATATATATATATATATATATATATATATATATATATATATATATATATATATATATATATATATATATATATCCATGCCTATATGCAATATGGCATCTGAGAGCTCCGGTCCTCCCTCTGTTGTGTTTCACGAGTGTTCTGTTTTACCCCCTCGCTCTCCGCGTTTAGATGTGGCAGCCGGCTGCCCGATTAAGGGTCATTCTGATACTGCCCGAGTTGCAACCACTATTTGACAGTCATGTTTATTTTGTCTAGCTACTTGCAACGTCCAGTAGACGACAAATCTTGTGCGGATTGCCAGTCATCTTTAGACCGCCTACATATTATACTCACATGTTGGTGCAGTTCTTTCATACAATTTCTCGTTCCGACGATTTGAATTGTCACGTCCACTGCCACCCTCTTCTTTTTAGGATGTTTTGCACAGCGGGCTTCAGTTCATCAGGATGAGATGGGGAGAAGAAACAGCGCGGCGGCACCTGGCAACTGGCATGGCAAATCGTTCCTTTTCTGATTTCTTTGTCTTTGATACATGCTATAGATCTGCTGTTTAGGGCCTAGAGCAGCGCAAGCGCAGTAATCTGGCAAATGGAGGACTCGAGCCAATTCATGCAGTGGGCCCTGAGCACGCTGCTGCACGAGCAGCCGCCGCCGTCAACGCCGGCGCCGGCCGCCGCGTATGACAATGGCTGCGACACCGACAGCGAGAGCGGCGGCGGCGGCGGCGGGTGCGTCACTTCCTGGTCGCCGCCGCAGCACTCGGTCATGTGCGCCACGGCCCCCGGCAGCTGCAGTAGCGGCAGCAACCAGCAGCCACTGAGCTGGGACTTCAATTCGGCGTCGGTGCAGCTAACCAGAGAAGCCCAGCCCTACTCTGATGCGGCCGCGGCCGCAGTGGCAGAGAGCGGCGGCGGCGTGTCGCAGATGAAGCAACATGGGTCACTGCCGACGAGGAGATCCTCTGCCGCCAGGATCCCGGCGTCGTCTTCGTCATCAGCGGCGAACTCGCAGGACCACATCATCGCGGAGCGGAAGCGGCGGGAGAAGATCAACCAGCGCTTCATTGAGCTCTCAACAGTCATCCCCGGCCTCAAGAAGGCACGGTCGTCATCCATAAACCTCTGACGCACATTTTTACAATGCAAGGGTTAATTAATTTAATTAATTTCTGGTGATCAGATGGACAAGGCGACGATCCTCTCCGACGCGACGAGGTACGTGAGGGAGCTCCAAGAGAAGGTCAAGGCACACCAACAGGAAGGCAGCGGCCGCGGCCGCGGCCGCGGCCGGGGCATGGAGTCGTCGGCGGTGCTCGCCAAGAAGCCGTGCATTGTTGTGGATGTCGACGACGATGAGGACGGCGGCAGCGCACCTTCGTGCGCGGCGGCAGCGACCAGGAACGCGCTGCCGGAGATCGAAGCGAGGATCTCGGATGGTAATGTCGTGATGCTGAGGATCCACTGCCAGGACGCCAAGGGAGTGCTCGTCAGGTTGCTGGCCGAGGTCGAGGGACAGCACCTCAGAATCACGCATACCAATGTCGTCCAGTTCTCCGCTAACGTTCTGATCATAAACATCATGGCAAAGGCAAGTTCGTTAGTTAAACTTCTTGTATCATTATTAGGTTTAGAGATGACGAAGTTTTTGTTTGGTAATTAATAATCGAGAAAAAGGAATCCAAATCTCTTTAGGACCATTTTTTTAATATATTCATTGATGATGAAAGCTAAAGAAAAACAATTAATGCAACCACGCATCTTGATTATATCTGGTCCGCTAGTGAAAATGTTGTTGTCTTCAATAAGTGCCATTATTTTGACCTTTCCTTTAACTTAATTTACACAAATTTCGTATCAACAATCTTCTACTCCGTTCATAACTGATATTTGAATCGTTGGTAGTATAAAACAACAACTAGTCGTACTCGTGATGTAAATAAATGTTCATCAAACATGAATCTAGCTAGTGGTAGTGCATGCATGCGTCCTTTTCTCTAGTGTCATCACCCTGATCGATACACATGCATGTCGTCTTTTCAGGTGGAGGAGGGCTTCAACACCACAGCAGATGACATTGCACGGAGGCTTAATGCAGCGTTGCATGCAGCAGCGTGCCAGAATAAATAGTGCACAACAAACAAGAAGCTGCTGTTAAAGAATTACTGTACTCCTAGATAGCGCAAAATAAATTTCTGTCTCCAAGACATGATCATGAACCGGCACTGCGTCACATCGCACGTCCGTCCACTTGGGACGCGAATAATTTCTGTGTGATGGGAGGCTGTGTGCATTCGTGCACACTGCACATGCGTCGTATACTTAAGTGTTTCTGAGGCCACATCTTGAAGCAGTGAATCTTAATAGTTGTTTGGGCGCGCGATCGTATTTTAGTTTCTCAAACTTCTCAGTCGTTCTCATTGCTGCTGGGGGAATCTAGAAAATAGCACTGGCATGTGCTGGTGTTTTAGGAAATAGCATTGATTCTACTAGTATTAAGAGAATAGCATCGGATGGCAGCAGCTACTGAGGAAACAACACTCCTCTTTATTTTTTCACTATTTCAATTGTTATTGTTTCTTTCCAGTAAAATCAAAAGACCGACTTGCCTCTCTTCTCTTTCAACTCGTTTCTCAATTTACAGACTTGTTTCCTTCTTCTCAACCCCAAAAATCCTAAATTCTGAACTCTAAAACTCTAAACCATAAGTTTTAAAACCCTAAAGTCCTAAACCCTAAACACTAAAACATAAACCTAAACCCTAAAGTTCTAAACCCTAAACTCTAAAACATACTCCCTCCGTCCCCAAAAAAAAACAAGTCATTCTAAACGTTTTAGGACGGATTAACAAAAAATGTAAAATGACCTTGATTGCCCCAATCTTTTAGCCGAGATTTGGTGCTAACCGACTGTTGCATGCCTGCATGCACATGCAAACCTGCTAAATCGGGTAAATGACTTATTTTATGGGACAAAATCTGAATCACAGAACGACTTCTTTATTGGAATGGAGTGAGTAAACCCTAAACTCTAAAGTCTAAACCCTAAAATCCCAAAGCCCTAAACCCTAAACCTTAAAATCCTAAACCCTAAATTGTAAATCCTTAACCTTAAAATTCTAAGCCCAAGAACCCTAAACATTTGTAATGCATTATGGGCAATTTGATCTATTTGTAAGTGAAAAGATGAGCAAAATCAAATGAACGAGTAGGAAAAATAAATAGAAGTTTGCTTTATAGATTCATTGGGTAAAACAAGTGCTATTTTGTGAATTGGGATATTTAGAGTGTTGTTTTCTGAACACCTTCACAAACTAGTGCTATTTTTCTTTTCAAAAAAAAACTAGTGCTATTTTGTGAATCGTTCTCATTGGGGAAGTCAAATTAATCATGTCTCTGCTGTCTCTTCCCGCAAAAATGATGGGTTGATCTGCTCGTGCAAGTTGGCAGATACTCCTACGTAAGCAAATTGATATAATTAATCTTGATTTGTATAAAGAGCCATAACAATATGGTCCATGTTGTCGATCTTACTGCTTCAAAAGTTACCGAGCGGTATTTTTTTCGATATCCCATGGTCTTGAGAATGCAATCTTGGACACTAACTTTTATCATGGCATATTAGTATATCATGGAAATACTCCAGAGGTACAAAATAATATGCATCATTGCATCCCAGGACGTCACTGTCTCTAGGGATCATCATATATAAATTGTTTAATGACATGCATCAGCAGATCTGTAAATAAAAATATATAAAAGTGGAGGACCTTTCGTTATTGCTAGAAAAGTCTGATCGATCGAGCTTCTTGTTTTGTTTAAGAGATATGGCCTTGATATATTTTTTTTATTTCATTTGGAACCAAAGGATACCGCTCTTGCTGCCTTGAAACTTGAAAGATATATGAACGTATGTACTTCCGTCGAAAAAGAAATATGGACGTATAGTACGGCACGGTGGCCCTGTTTATTTTAGTTTTTTTGGAAAAAGAACTCTTTATTTTAGTCAAGTGGACACGGAGCAGTTCTGCAGCAAAGTTGGCGCGCGCGTTTCTGTCCACAGAAAGGGTGGCAGATAACAAACGCAGACGGCTCAGAACACGCACGTACACTCACATCTATAAACACATGTGCGTAAACCCTACCCTTATGAGCACCTTCGAATGACTGAGCACCCGGTAGATCTAGAGATTCCCGAAGTCACTATTGGCGCCTCGTTTTCCGTCGTTTACCACTTAACACATAACGTCGATAAATCTTGAAAAATCCCAGAAAAGAGGTACAAGCACTACGATTTGAACCTCTGGTGGGTAGCGACCCACTAGACCGTCTTACTATTGGACTACAAGCCAACTCGCTTCGTTCTACTATGTTTGTGGTGAAATGACTTGGTCAGTGCACATGACATTGCTAAAAAAATGTGCACATGGCATTGCAGAACGGAGGGCGGGAACTCGATCTTGATGGCTTGGTCCGAACTCCGAAGAGTGTAGTATATGTCTCCATTCCGCTATGCTTGTGAGTGCACATGACATTGCTAAAGAATGTGCACATGACATTGCAGAACGGAGGGAGGGAGGCAGGGAGCATCGGTCCCTGACAAAATCCACATGTAATTAAGAAATCAGTTGCAGAATTAATTATTGCCCATACGGATACCGGGTTTGTATATTCCAAAAGGGAAAGGCTTCAGCCTTCAGCATGCAGCTTTACAATCTGTTGGTTTGCCAGGACTGGACTGAAAGTCTATTGATTTTGACTGATTCTGTGCTGATTCAATAGTGTTATATGAGAGAAATAATCTGGAGAGTTGAGCTGATAAGCCAAGCGAACAAAGCGTTAATTTGCTCATATGGAGTTTGTATATTCCAAGTGGAAAGATTTCAGCAGCTTGTGGCTGACTGTAGCAATGTATCATGCAGCGTGGCTGTATTCATTCTTTTTTTTTTTGAAATTGATGGCTGCATTCACTAGAAGAGAATGAGACATCCGCGGAGCACATAAACAGGGGCCATTTTTAGACCCGGTGCTAATATGGCCTTTAACACCGGGTCTAAAAAACCCGGTGCTAATGTGACCTTTAGCACCAGGTGTAAAGGCTAGAAGCCTAAAAAAGGGTATGGAAAGACTTTAGCACCGGTTGGTGGCAACACCCGGTGCTAAAGCAACCCATTAGCACCGGGCACCCCCACCAACCGGTGCAGATAGACATGCCCACGGTACCCATGCAACAGGCACAGCCACCCAGTGTTCCCCTTTTCTCTCCTCCATCCTTCCCTCCTCTACCTTATCCTTTTCTCTTCCATCTCCTCACCTCTTTCCTCCATCCTTCGGCGCAGGAGGGCGCGCAGAGTGGCGCGGGCGGGCACGCGCGGCCGCGCGGGAGGCCGCGCGCCAGGCACGCGCGGGCACGCACGCGCTGCGGTGGCGGCGCTCCACGCGCCTCGGCCGCAGGGCGCGCGGGGGTGCACACGCGGCGGCGGCAGCGGCGCTGGGGGCAAGCGCCTCGGCCGCGGGAGGCGCGCGCAGGCGTGCACGCGCGGCGGCGGCGGCGGCGCTGGAGGGCAAGCGCCTCGGCCGCGGGAGGCACTCGCGGCGGCGGCGGCGCTGGACGACGCGCGAGTGCCCGCGCGGGTGCGCGCGTCGGCGACGGCGCGGGTGCACGAGGGTCGGCGCGGCGTGCGGCCTGGCCGCGGCGGCAACGCTGGAGGTCTCTTCATTTTCTTGTCTAAAATTTCTCATTGTATAAATTGTAATTTTGGATCTGTGTAGATTAAATGTTGTAATCTTCTACATCTTTCCCTGTGGATCTTGGGTCTTTGTAATTTTTAGTTAAATGTTGTAATCTAAGTTCTATCATCTCTTTCTTCTCCTCTATTGAAGACCCAAGTTCTTGATTGAAGTGCAAGCTCTTGTTTTTGAAGAACAAGAACAGGGGAGAATGTGGCAGGGGAAGGGGAGAGAGGCGAGAGAAACCAGTGGTGGGGAACAAAATTTTTTTTGGGCGTGTGGAAATATGTAGCACCGGGTGGGAACCCGGTGCTAAAGGTAGCCTTTAGCACCCGGTGCTAAAGGGGGTGGAAATATTTAGCACCGGGCCATGTTCCCACCCGGTGCTAAAGGTAGCCTTTAGCACCTGGTATTTGACCCGGTGCTAAAGGACCCCCTTTAGCACCGGAAGATTAGCACCGGTTGAGAAACCGGTGCGAAAGGGGGTTTTTCAACCGGTGCTAATGCCTCGTTCTCTGCTGGTGATTGGTTCATTCAGCATCCGAAACTCAACCATCAACCATCGTAAGATGTTGTCACCGGCAGGCAGACACGGGCGGAGCTGCATGCAGCCACCAGGCGGTCGCCGGACCCAACAGATTTTTGGCGAGTTTAATTTTAAAAAAATTAATAGTAGTAAACGTAGACTAATAACAAAACTAATTACTAATTAGAGGGTAATTAATTCATAATTAGCGAATGGTTACGGTATCATTACTATTGCAAATCATGGATTAAGTAGACTCGTTAGATTCGTCTCGCGATTTACCGTCTAACTTTTCATCGTTTTGTCTGCGTCTAAAGTATTATGGATCTAAGATTTTTTTTGATGTGACGAGTAAAACAATTTGTTTTGAAACTAAACAAGTCTCAAAATCAAGGAAAAATCGCTGCTCAGCACTGATCATGCAAGTGGCAGACCCATCGTCGAATGCATCGGATCCGGCCCGGCGTCAAAATTTGGCTTCGCTCGAGACAGAGGCAAGTGGATTCTCAAGAATCGACGCTGCAGCAAGATGCTGGATTCTTCAGTTTTTTTTTTTTTAAAGATACTGCATGTACTTCTTGGGGCAGCGGCCGGCCCGGCCACGATTGCGGCTCCGCCACATGTAGTGTTTCTGCTGCTAATGCATCCAACAGCAATCGGGGAAGGAAAAAAAGGTGAAAGTGGAGCCGGGGAAGTGACGCATGCGGTGGTTGTCAAGCACGCCATGTCTTCAGCATCAGACAACACAGTGCTGACAGGATTCCGAGCCATGCTTAGCACTGCTCGGCCACTCGTCGTCCTGATTAATGGGCGAGGGTTTAGCTCTCATTGACAGTTTCGTAAAATGGCCACTTGCTATTTGGGGCCGAATTAAGCTATACAGCTGACCTATCTGGGGCCATCATGGTTCAATAGGTCAGCTGTAACTGGGCCCGTCCTCTCGAACATGCACGCATCAGATCAGGTCAGATGCAACATGCATCTGTGCCGCGGCGAAGCATGTTCATTACTACTTGGTCACTGTCTCACTGATGTCCTCTCAAGCCTCCACTCAGCAGCTGCAATTATGAATGCAACTGTAACTGTATTGCAGCTTCATTAGTTGGTCAGGCCACCTCCAGTGATCAGCGACATCGCCGGCCAAAACATTCTTTTATTCAACGAACAGTAGAAAAACCGGACTGCTGGCTTTTGGCTCCGCCGCGTTGCTATGCCGATTTCTTGCTGTTGCCGACGCCCTCCGCCTCCGCGAGGAACATCATTGCCATCATGGGTGAACAAGCTGAGTTGAATGCGCTTGTGCATCGGTCACCCGCGAAGAGAATGCATTGAGTATTTACACGAGCAGAGCTGCAGAGTTCATATGAAATGTCTCCTAATTTTGTTTAGAAGGGCAAAAGTGCATTTCACCAACGAAGAGGACACACAACTCAATCAAGGGGCAAAAAAGAAGTTCATGTGTTGTGTCTCATAAATTTGGCTTAGAATGGGAAAAATGCTTTCGTTGAGAGTCGAACTCAAGACCTCCCGCTTACTAAACGGGTGCTCTAACCAACTGAGCTACGAAAGCTTTTTATGCCCATTCAATCTTTCCAATAATGTCACTAAACATAGTCTAGGCATTATTCAAAAAAATTAAAACGAGACAGATTTTGATATTAACTTTCCATGTTTCCATTACGTGGTTTGCACATCTGTATATACTCCGGTCCTTACATAGCAAAATATGATCACCAATGCCTGAGCTCCGTACTCCGTTAGCATCGATAACCGCCAACTAAAATGCTGACCACAACCTCCAACATTACTAAGCCCTTTCAATTATCCTTTAACAATGAGGAAGAAAGAGGCTTCAACACAAATAGTTAATAATCATTTTCATGTATACTATATAGCAATCAAACATCTTTTATAGGAGAGTGGAGACATGTATTCACGAACAAATGTACCCCTCTCTTCGTAAATATATATATGCAGTCTGGTATTGTAATACATTTGCAACGACCCCCTGTACTGTAAAAAACCACAAATATCCTGAAACGGTTGTGTCCAATTATGCCTAACCTAGTCCACTGTCCGGACCTGAATGGATTGGAACACAGAGCTGGCAGCACAAGGCCGGTTTAGATCAGAGTCTGAAACCAGTAAGATCGTGTCTCCAGGTTTCACAGAACTCTTTGACTTCATCAGACTGATCGTTTTCTTAAAGTTATCATCCATACTATCTGATAATGGTAGATGCAGAGGAATGACTCCCCAGTAGAGGTTCATGCTCTTTCTTGAATTGGCATCATCAGTGAATGCAAATATGGGAGGGTTCGGCCGGTTGCGTGATAAAAGTGATGCCATATGACCATGCTTTGTGTACACAAATATGGCATCCACAGCAAGGTTGTTTGCTGCAGAAAAAAATATCGTTGTGAGATTCAGGAGAAAAGATTGCTTAAGATTTTTAAACAAGAAAATAATAAATTACCCATTTCTACAGCACAGTTGCAAATTTGCTCTGAGATCCGGTCAGGCAGAGCAATCGCAAGCTGATGTTGTGGAAGAAGTTTCTGCATGTTCTCCTCACGGCTCCAAGATTCCATCCTCTCGCTGGCCGCCCGAAGGACAGATAGAGCTTTCTGGGGATATGCACCAATAGCTGACTCGGCTGATAGCATCACAGCATCTGCATATTGCCGCACTGCTTCAGAAACATCAGCTACCTTCATAAAGTACACAGTGACATGTCATTGGGCGGTAAATAGTCAAGAAGTTATATACAAGAACAAAGCATTTCAATCCCAAGTAAGTTGAGGTATGTTAGAGATGAAACCCAACATGAGCCACCAACAAAAAGGAAAAACTTAAATAAAATATAAAAAGGCATCAGTAATAGTAAAAACGTTAGGGTCTAAACTCTAGTTCAAGGTTCAGGCACGTGGGCTGATGAAGGGAAAAAATGGATGAAATGAAACATGTTTTGAGATATGATTTTTCAAAATTGCTTTAGGGGGTAATTTGACCGGTTTTCGAAAGTTCAGGGGGTGATATAGACCGTTTCATAGGTTGGGGGGTTATGTAGTCCACCCCCCATAGGTGGGGGGGGTGATGTAGACTTTTTCCATATATGATTCTTCCAAAGTATTGTATTTAGGTTACCTCCGCTCGAGTTGGAGTTGGATATTCAACCATTGATTCTAGAAGCTGAGAAGCAACTATAACAGGCTTGTTCAGGTGTCTACATAGAGTAACAATTGACTCTTGGATGGCTGGGATTTGTTCCAGAGGAATCTGAACTCCAAGATCCCCGCGTGCTACCATAACTCCATCAGATGCCATTATGATGTCTTTCAGATTCTTGAGAGACTCCAGACTCTCTATCTTTGCAAAAATTTTGATGTGCCTGTTACAATCATACATAATGCATAAGACTGGAAGCTTCAAATTAATATAATTAAGAGTAATATAATATCACTACAACCATACTTTTCAATTTTATTGAAGAGATTGCTTCACTTGCTCATTAGGCATGACATAAACACATTAGTATCCAAAATTGGTACACTTGCATATTTTTAAACTATATTGCTACACCAGCTTCACATTTTCCGGATTAGACAAGTGCTCACTACTTATAAAATGGAACAAGCACTTATTGGAAGTAGCAATATACATGGCTACACAGATGAGATCCCAGCTGCTGGTAAGTTCTACATTTCTTTAAGTGAAGTTTACTTTTTCTTTGTTTTGAATTCACGACAGCATTTCTCCCTTCAGCATCCAGATAACACAGCTATACATTTCAAAAAGTAAAAATCTGCGCATATATTTGAACTACAACTACAAAACACTACCAACATTTTAGAAGTGAGCAGAGAGTTATATTACAAAAAACAATAAATGACTTCATATGTAAATTATGTACTCACTCTAATGATCTTCTGGACAAGGTAAGCCTTCAACTGCTTTACATCATTATCATCTTTTACAAAAGACAGAGCAATGCAATCAACTCCTTCTGCTATCAGAAATTCAACATCTGCCCAATCCTATAAGATAATGCAAGCAGGACATACACAGCAAGAAATTTCATCATGTCAAAACTCAAAAGGATTGATCTAGGAAGCACAATCAAACATATAACTCGAGATTGATCCACGGATAATTGATACACCCTTAACAGGCAAAGAAACATGCTGGCATGCTGCTTTAGAAGGGAACTAGAAAATTAAAATACATTAGACTATTAGAGTACTGTATTCAAACAAATTAACCTTTGCCGACAACGTAGGGAGGCCAAAGTTCCTTTCAACTAATTTTCCGTTCCTCCAGAATGACAGCTTGGCTCGAGGAAGAAGCAAACCTGGGTCCGTGCACTTACAGCACAAATCATTTCCAATTTTCTCAATAACTTCAAATGTTGCCATTCCACCATCTATTACAAGCTCATCACCAACTAGAATGCCTGAAAATTGAAGAAAAATATTTCTTTCATGAGCAACGTGTAGAACTCAGTATGGACACCACCAACGGAAACATGTTCATCTTCGGACCATCAGAAAACTTCTCGAAATTCACATGCATTGTGAATGGATGGGCTCCATCAGTCTTTTTACTTGTAAATAGCCACTCAGATTCATCCTGCAATATATCACGGAAAGAGGAAGACCTAGCATGAGTTCTCCAGAAGGTACAGGATACTACTACAGATACAAAGATATGTAATTATGAGTGTTTTTGTACTTCCTAGAAGATTCATGAACCAAGATGATGACAAAACAATGAAGCGTATTGCTTAAATAAAACCTTAATGGGTGCAATGGATATATAGTTCAGGGACAAGGGCAAGGCCCTCATAAGTCAGTCTAAGGTTACTTCAATACCTTAGTTCACCACAATGACAATATCATGAAACATATTGGATAATGATACAACTCCTATATATCTTGATAGGTATCGGAGTCAAATCACGTTGTTTCTTTTAAGGACTGAAAAAACAGCACACTCCCATATTTGAATTACCAAAGATCAAGAATTCCAGGAGATGTCATAGCTTAATACTAACCCAAATGCACATAGATACAACCTGACAGCTAAAGCTATATACTAAGACCAATGATTTCAAGACTGGCAATTGTGTCATTGCAGTGACCAGTCAAGTTGTTGGTGTCGCAACACCGATCATAATGAGTATATGTATTCAGCAGGTTGCTATTTCCCCACGATTTTTCATGATTCAAACATAGACACATCTGATCAAGCAGATCAAGATGAAGGTGACACACACATATCTTAGCAGTCAGTCTAGTACAAAATCCAATAAATCAGTCATAGTCCAGGTACCTCCTGATTACACAGGAACACAAACGAGAATTCCTTTTATTATGTTTAAAGGATCAGCCAGCATATAAGTGATTCTTGTACAATCAAGTAGACAACAACCAAATCCAATCATACATCAAAATAATTAAAACAGGGGAAGTCTCACATTAACTATTATCAATTTATCATCATCATGTAGCAAAGCAAAACAGTCACAAAATATCCAACAACTGACCATCCTACCCAAAAAGGATGATTCCATTCTAATCACACTAAAATGAGTATGGGTTCCATCAGGTCGATGCCATTAATCGCAAAATGCAGTTCTTTCATCATAAGAGAACACGAAATTGGATGCTACCGAGCTATTTAAAGCAGTCTGACAATACTCACAATAGGTTCACTGCACAACTACAGAGCTCCACAACAAGAAACAGATATCGTGTCCCTAAAACTCCCTAGATGACGCGAGTTCAACACCATGACCAGATGTGGCCGACCTTGGTGACACAATGCAACAAGCCAATAACCAGAATAAAAGTATTGCAGAATAGCAGAGAGCGACCTACCTCGGCCTTGACGGAGGTGGCGCCACCGTGGTCCGCGACGAGGAGCTGGGAGCCCTCGGTGTCGACCATGAGCGAGACGCAGAACCCTTCCTCCTCGTTGAGCTTGCGCACGGCGCGCATGGCAGCCCGGTGCCACTCGCGGCCGCCGTGGCAGAGGTTGACCCGCGCCACGCCCATCCCGCCGCGCGCCAGCGCCGGCAGCGCCTCCACGCAGGCGGGTCCCACCGTGCACACCAGCTTCGTCTTCCGCATCCCCATGAACCCCTTCTCCCGCAGCTCAGCCTCCGACACCACGTCCATCGCCGCCTCCCCTGTCGCCCCCGCCGCCGAGGCGCGGATCCGGTGGGCGGACACATGGCAGCGGGCAGCCGGGGATGAACCGGCGACTAGGTAGGGGAAGGACCTGGTGGTCCCAGCGTAGGCAGCCATTAGGTAGGGGTTAGGGTTTCCGGGGCCAGGACGGGGGCGAGGCGGCGGAGGGGCAGAGGAGGAGGCCGTCAGGCGGAGGTGGTGGGCCGGCGGATGATGCGAGGGAAGACTGCTCCCGCGAGTAGTTGTGCCTGCGGGCTGCTAGACGATTGTAGGCAATGACATGTGGGCCCGCTGTAGCTGGGAGCCGCGGATTGGCCAGTATGCACCCTGACCTGTGGGGTTGGTGGGTGGTGGGTCCAGCTGTTGTTTTGAGTTCTACCTTTAGTTTCTTTCCCGCCTCTTGTTGGGTTCTCCGATTGTTTAAAATATTTTATTTTTAAAGAAAAATATAAGATTATTCAGCAGAATTAAAATTTTGCACCTATGCAGAATCCGCCAATATAGAACCACTGCAGAGTTGATGTGGCTAAAGCTTGACAATATCTCCCGTGCCCAAAAAGCAGACAGACGACATTTCCATGAGCACAAATTAACAATATCTCCCGTGCCCAAAAAGCAGACAGACGACATTTCCATGTATCTTAATCACAAGAATAAGATTGGTCTTTTAAAAGAACGAGAATAAGATCATCTATAACCATCATCCATCTACTAGGAACTACAACCATCAGAAGTACAAACAGATGACAGATCTCAAAAGCAAAAAAAACTTACTGCCGTAGCTGAAATCTCCATAACGCATACAGCCTAGAACTCAGTATGAACTCAGATGAAATCTCCATTAATTATCCATTTCTACAGCAAAGTTTCATATAATTTCCTTTCATGAGCAATAATGAGAACTCAGTATGGAAAAAAGCCAACAAAGAAATCATTTCTCGGTACCAAAAGCTCAGCTTGAGTAGGATCATCTATATTCTATAACTATCATCCATCTACTAGGAGAAACACAGGTTTCAGACTAAGATGGGATTTGATGAACTATTAAAATACACACAGATCTCAAACGCAAAAACTCCATAGCTAAGTAAAATCTCCATGATAAAATGACTTCAGCACAACCAAGTGATTCTTGTAAAAAAGTTCGTCCAAGCAGGAGCATGACAATGAAAATTCAAAGATTATGCCTGCATCTAGAATTCTATGTTCTCACTTGTCGTTGACAATGAAAACAGGGCCAATATTCAACAACCACTTATCCCAAATGGTGCATCTAGATTATACAGATTTCCATTGATGTACAAAAATATAAAACTACAGGCATGTGAAATACAGTACCATGTCAACCAAAAGAAATCTTTACACAATGATGCCATCCTAGAAAGTCTGTTGTCTCTAAAAATAATCCAAAGCACTGGACATCCATCTCATAAACATACTAGAAACAACCATGTTCTGAAGAAATGGCTTTCAGATCATCATTCAAGTAAGAAACATAGAAGGAAGAAGATTCATTTCAATTAGAGAACAGTACAACCAAGCAAGTTAACAATCCATTATGAAATCTTGTGCAGTTATGCTAAACACACAAGTCCTAATCATTTTTAAAGGAAAAACAGCAGAGAGCTGTTTATCACGTCAAACACATCTGTTCAATACCAAAACATGGCCATGAAATTAAGCAGCAAGTATGCTAAATCTAAGAGTTAGATCCTCTAGGGGGTAGTTACGAGGACCGGCTGCAATCCATCTTAGGCTTCTGGTGGTTTCACATTCCTTCTGGAACGCCGGACAGGGGTCATTGCTTCATCCTCCTTGTTTCCCTGTTTGAACAAGATTGTCAGAGGTTAGCAAGACAAACAACAAGCTAAATGAACATAACTGATGGGGAAATAACAATTACACAACTTACTTTCTTGGCAGGGATCTTCTCATATGTGGTGAAACTACCATACGATGCTGTGGATTGTGCTGTGGAATCCCTCCTCGACACCACTGGCTCAAGGCCCGAACTCCCTTCCTCCCTGGCCTTCCTCCTCCTGCCAAGCCCAGAAGACAAGCTGCTGCTATACTGTGAGACACCAGAGCCACCAAATTTCTCAGTTTCTTCTACCACAGGTTTCTGATGTTGTGAACTCTTGGGCACAACATGTCCCTCACTGCTTCCTGAACCAGAAAGACTTTCAACTTGCCCAACCTGCTCAACTTGCTCAGGTGGTTCATTGGAGTTCAAGGCAACACGAGCTTGCTTCTGCCTCATATAAAGTAGTGCCAGAGCAGCAGGAACAATGATAGCAGCAACAGCAGCACCAAGTGCAGCAGGATTTGGGATCTTGTCCAAGTAACTTGGCCACATATCAGATCCCAACTTCTCAAGGTGTTGCACTTCCTGATCCTCATTGCCATCAGGACGATCACCCTCAGAGTCCTCAGTCTGAACATCTTGCTGCAAGGAAGACTTGGCCATGTCCTCTGCTTGTTCAGGCTCAGCAGTAGATTGAGAAGGGATGTTCGAATTCTGAGTGAAGTCTGCCATCTCTTGACTACCACTACCTGAAACTTCTTCTGCCATCTCAGCTTCAAACTCCTCTACTTCTGCATCAACAGAGTCATCTGCCTCCTCGATGACACTCGCAAATTCCTGTTCCATTTCAGCATCATCGATAGGTTCTTCTACTTCAGCATCACCAAAGTTTACAATTGCCTCTACATCAGGCTCTGCAATCATCTCAGTATCACTCTCTGAAGCAACCCCCTGATTCTCCAACTCTTGCTCCACACCAACTGGGCTTGTTAGAGCAGCACCATAGTAGAAACCAACAGCATGATCTGCATCTTCATCTGAAGGTGCAGCACTCAGATTAGCTGCAAAATGGGGACCAAAGACCTCTTGTTCTTGGGAAAAGGCAAGGGCCTCCCAGTAGGACGTGACAGTGTCCAACGAACTGCTAGACCATTGCTTCAGCCTAGCAGCCAACTCCACAGGATGAAATTCTTGAACTGAAAGAAAGTCTGACACCTTCGACAGTGAGGTGTTCAGCATGACCGGGGAACCAGGCGGTGGGGGCACGCAGACGAACACCGCCGCCATGAACAGGACCAGAGCAAGTGGGGCAAGCAGGAACCTCAGCGGAGACCTCTTCTTCTTGGGAGGATCGGGCGCGGGGCTCGGTGCAGGCTCATGCTCAGGTGTCAGCACGCCACCAGCTCGCGGGGACTCCTTCTGCTGCTCAGGTGTCAGCACGCCACCAGCTCGCAGGGACTCCTTCTGCTCCGGTGTCCGCACGTGAGCCTGCGGCTGCAGGACGACAGCCACGGCCGAAGCAGCAGGCTCAGGCGCCAGAGCCGACGTCTCCTCCTCCGTGAAGTCGTCTGGCGCTGACGACAGCGTGGTCTGCTCTTGCTCTTCCTCGGGCACATCCTCCTCCGTGGTGGCCTCGCTGCTGCTCTCGGAGGCGAAGAAGCCGTCCTCGAGCCGCCGCACGCTGCCCCCACCGCTGCGGTACATCTCGACGCGGGGGTTGGGCTTGTAGCGGAGGAAGCGAGGCCTCGGCGAGAGGTAGTTCGTCTTGGGGTCGTACGGGGCGTCGTGGTGGCGGTTCTCGCACACGGGGCGGTCGATCTCCTCATCGCCGCCGAACGAGTGGCGGGCGGCGACCGGCGCGGCCGCGGGAGGAGGAGGAGCGGGCGCCCCGTCGAGCGAGAGCCACAGGCGTCGCGGCGCGCCCAGATCGGCCTCGGCCGGGGGCGGAGGCGGGGCCCTGGGCTTGGCGCCGTGCGCGAGGTCGCCCGGGGACGAGGGGAAGGGGTCGTTCCGCTCCCCGAGGATCCTCTTCCTCGGCGAGGCGGACGGCGCAACGGCCTTGGAGGCAGCGGAGATGGTGGGCGCCATGAAGCTCTTCGCGACGCCGCCGCCGCTGGTGCGAACCTTGTGCGACGACCTCGCGGCCCCGGCCGCCGCGTCCCACGGGTCGTTCTCCTTCTCCGCGCAGCAGGGGCGCGGCGAGGCGCGGCCGCCGTTGCTCTTGCAGACGGAGGAACTCCTCTGCGGAGACTCTGCAATCGAATCGTCACGAAAATCTGTATAAGAAATCAGCAGATCGCGCGGGGAAGAAAGCGAAACGTCCTCGGAAATGTAAGATCGAGACATGGGCCGGATCACCGGAAGGGGACGAAATACGGAAGTAAACCCGGGCGCAATCCACTAGCAAATGGGGAAAGAAGGAGGAAGACGGAGGCGGGCTTACCGGGAGGGGACGCGGCGGGTCTGAAGGGGCTGGAGTCGGCGCTCCGCCTGAGGCCGCCGCCGCCACCGCACGGCCTCGCCGCCGGGCCCGGGGACGGGGACCTCGCCGCCGCAACCGACATCTGGGGTGCGTGCGCGTTTGATTTGGGAAGGGGGGAGCGTGAGTTCTGGGAACGGGAGGAGGCGGAGATTTTGGGGGAGTAGAGGAGGCGGCGAGGGAAATGGAAGGGAAGGGGGGGATGTGTTTCCCGATCCGTAACGGCTAGCTGGCTCTTATACTGTGCTGTGCTCGGCGATCCGTCCTTGTGACCGTTGGGGATTTGGGATCGGTGGACGCGCGTGGCTTCTGCTCCTGCCCGTTGGCCCGTCGGGTGCACCCCGCTTGCTGCCAGGCGGGCACGGGCCCAGGCGTTCAGGCAGTCGACCGTTGCCACCTGCCGGCTCGCCGGACACCGCCTCCTGGCTCCTGGCTGTGTAGTACGGAGTACATCCATGTACTCCATATCAGTTGTGTACGTACGTACGCTACAGCCGCAGTACCCGATGGGACGAGAAAGTCACGAGTACTCTACGGCCTCGGAGGCCGATCGTGCGCTCACTGCAGGATAAGTGATACGTGACACGGAGGCTGGGCACTACAAGCGGTGTACAACCAGTGCACGGTACAGATGCTGAGTGAGATGCACGCCAGAAAAATAAAAGTGACGCGAACATTGGAGACCTCTATCTCCATTTGGGCCAAGCCTGCATCGGTGTGGTAAGACTCATGAAAATTAGCCCCGCCAGCCAGCCAGCCCAAAATTCGTGGAGACTAACTAACGTACGGCCCAATACAGTTCTTCGGTTTCCGCCCAAAACAGAGAGAGGGAGAGCGCGCGCGGAGAGTTTTGCAAATTAGACGTGGAATGAGAGGGATCGAAGAGAATATTAGTTCATTTTAGATCTAATTTTCTTCGATCCCGTCCAAAACGTCTCTATCCAAACAACATATTTTAGACCCACGTGTATTTTCTACCATGACATCCAAACTAGCCCCTAATTGTGCTTCGATTGATCTTTTTATTTTATTCAAACAACCTAAAACGCGATTCCTAACGATCAAGCGAGTGATTATCGTTTTTTTCATGCTGTCAAACACTGAGTTTGAAAAGTTATATTATGTTTTCTGTCATGTAGTATGGCCGTTCTATTTATTCCTCTGTCCACCAATAAAATAAGAGTATCATTCATATATCATAAATACTGGTATCCTTTTACAAGCTTGGTCGAACTTAAGGTGTGTTGAGATAAAAAACACTAAATGGCATTCTTTTTTGGCCGAGAGAGAATATTAGGCCTAATAAAACAAGACGCTTGTGTTGTCACGCCACGCACGTTCACACGTTGCATATGCATACTGGCGCAATGCCACGTTCCATATCACATTCCTATGGAAAGTAATTTTGTCATGGCACAAATAGCAATGATGGCGTTACGTGAGAAAAATTCTAAAAAATAATAGTATAATCAGGGGGTAATTAATAATGTCGCCTACTTTAATCTCATATAGACTGACAGCCAGCAATATATAGCACGTATGGCTTTAACATCTGCCAGCATATATAGAAACATTAGACGCGCGTGCATTCATTACTATAGCGAAAACCAAAATGTCCTCTGATTAAAGACCACCACATATATACATCAGGATTGTAAGAAGATACTAATACATTTATAAGAGGGATATGCAGCAGAAAAGATACTATACAAGCATCATAAGGCTGCAGCAATACAGATACAACCAAGGTTTTGGGATTCGAAAGCTGAAAAAATTCGGAAATTTCGGGCCAGGATTTGATTGAAATTTGACAAAAATTGACTAAAATTTAACCAAAATTTGACATATATTATAGTTATTTTATCCTTTTGAGTCACAAACATTATTGCGATACCCAGCAAGCCAAATAAAAACAAGGAAGTACTTTGCAAACTAAATCAACCAATGAAGAAAAAAGAATCAAACAAAAGCTCTGTATTCGATCTATAAATACTCTACATCAACAGCAAATCAACAGCAAAAGCTCTACAGACTACTTGTATATACGATCTGCTACCTCAACAACAAGTCAAACATAGATCTCCTACCTCAACCAAATCAAATAAAAGATGCGCACTGGCCGTGACCCTTAGCTTATCGACACTTCTTCCCCAGCACAGATTGAAGCTAAGCAATATAGATTGAATTGACGATGATGGACTGGAGAGAAGACTGTGGAAGGGAACGAGCGTGGGCCAACGCAGCGACGCCAGACCGCACCTCCGCCTTCCGCCTCGCCTGGATGCGGCGCCGCCGGGGACAAGACGAGGAAAAAAATGAAATATCTAGGGTTGTATAGAGTGGGCTTCAAAGTTTTATGCATAGAGGAGGTATTTGTGGGCTGGTACGGTTCTTAGGCCGGGCTGAAAATTCAAATCGGGCCACAATTTTTTGTCCGGTTTTGTTTTGTCTCGGGCCAAACCGAAATGGGCGAATTTCGGTGAAATTCGGATGATTCGGCCCGAATCCCATAACCTTGGATACAACAACAGTCATCTAGTCCCACAGCCTCAATTCCTCAACATATAATCAGAGAATAACAAATGAAACCAAAATAATTATGCAATTTATCTCAATAGATCATTGTATCCATAATATTATTTATTGCTAACTCTGTACAAACTCAACAAATGTGGGTCTCGAAAGTAGCATGAGGCAACTTTAAGGCATTGTACAATGCATTTGAAATCTGTATCATATAATTGAAACATAACGCAATCATTTTATGAGAAAAAATATTTAGTAAAATCTACAATACAAAAATTATAAAAGATATCATACCTAATTGTTCTGATTTCTGAGTGTTGCAACCTAGCGGGCCTGTGATCTTGGATAGCTTCGAGGAGGTGAACCACTGGCAGGGAGTATTGGAACATGTTAGGCCCTCGATGATCTTCATGCTCGACGAACTGCGGCGCGCCGGTGCCTGCATGCTAAGGAATGTGGATAATGCTGGGTCTTGGGCTACGACTTTCCGTAGAGACGATGCTCTTGCGCGGTGTAGACAATAAAAAATAGAAGTGGTATACTTTTTTGCAAGTACTAGATCTTAGACCAATCCTACCGTCATTTCAGATGATCTACTGTTCTTAATTTGCATCCATATATGTTGATTGGCATATAGTATATTGATCTTTACACGACTATACATCCAACAAAAGTGGCATAGAAACCCCCAAATTGTTACATTACTGTTTCCAATCCATAGAACTTTGCAGGTGCAAAAAGAGTTATTTGGCATGTGTAACACCCTAGAATTTCAAAATCATTTAAAAAGAATTTAAGGAAAAATTAAAATTAAAATTATTCAAATAGGATTATGCATTAGAAAATATGATGCATTAGTTTAATTTCAAAACCAACCATGTGCATATACTTGATCTAACCCTAGAATAATTCTAGAGCACAAACTTTACCCAAAAACCCAAATTGGATTTGAATTAGAATTCAAATTCAAACTCAAACCCTAAATAGAAAAGAAAAGGAAAAAGAAAAAGAAAAAGAAAACTTACCTCGGGCTGAAACTCTTCGCCGGCCCAGCTCCTCCCCGCCTTTCTCCTCGGCCCAGCCCAGCGCGCCTCCCTATCCCCTCACCCCGTGCACGGCCCAGCGCGGCCCGCGACGCCAGCCGGGTGATGTCATGACGACGTCACCGTTCCCCTCCCCCCCCCCCCCCCCCCCGCCGTGCCCATGCCTCCTCCGCCGCCGCTCGATCTCATTCGACCGGCGCAGATGGAGCCTTGGGAGGAGCGCACGACGCGTGTCGCCACGCCGCCGCTCCAGCGCACCACAAGTGCGGCGCTGACCACCTCCTTCGGCCCCAAACGAAGCTCGCCGCCTGGGACACGCAGCGTCGCCGGGCACCACCTCCCCACCACGCAGCCGGCCACGAAGAGGACCGAAGGAGCTCCGGAGCACCCTCTCCGGGCTATAAATAGCCTCCGCGCCCCTTCTCCTCCTTCATCCCCCACACACACATCTCTACACACGCACAGGCGAGCTCGAGCTCGCTCCGCCGCACGCCAGCCGAGCCGCACTGCCCTTCCTTCCGCTCGTCGCACCTGCGGTAAGTCCTTGTCGTAGTCCTGCATGCCCTCTTCCCCTTATCCCGCTCTCCGTGCGCTACGGCCAAGCGCGGCCGGTCGTAGTGCGCCGCCGCCGAGCTTTGGCAAGCCGCCGGCCGGCGTCAGCCTCTCTCCCCGCGCACAAACACGCCGGCACCCCCCATGCTGTCCCCAGCACGTGCATAAGTCGTAGCCAAAGCCCAGGAGTGCCCCTACCTCATGTTTTCCCTTTTCGCCGCCGCCGCCCGAGCTCCGGCGAGCTCGAGCCGCCGCACTGGCCGTCTTCATGCCCAATCACTCCGTCGTGTCACCTTCTACCCCCGCGCCAAACCCTAGAACTTCCCGTGGCCTAGAACGGCCGGCGCGCTCGGCTCCGGCGAGGCGCTCTGCCTCCGCCGCCGCGCGCCGCCGCCTGGCCCGGCCGACGCCCTGACGTGGCACCACGCGGCCGCCACGTCGCCCGTGGCCCCACGCGTCAGCGACCAGCCGTGCCAGCGCAGCCACCACGCCATCCTCCCCTCCCTCCGTGCACCCGTTCCATGTGGACCGCATACTTAGCGAGTCTCTAGTCCACGGCTCGTGGTCCACGGGTCCACAGCACAGTAACCCGGCGCGGGACCGCTCCCCCAGGCCCGCCTGTCTATCTCTCCCCCTAGTAAAATGCTAGCTACACCTGGCTTAGTGCACCCAAAATGTTATTTCTCCACTTTAGAGCTTTCCAAAATTTTCCAAAATTTCACCAAAATTTTAGGATAATTCCTAAGCCTAGAAATGCCTTGTTTCCCTAAAACCCATATCTATAACTCCTAGAATAAAATATCTTTCCTTAAAAGTTAATTCCAAAAATAGGCTTTTAATCTAAACAAAATAGGAAAACCCCCAATAAGACCCTAGAATCCCAAACCATCCTAAAACCAACCCCTTTAACCCTTGATTGGTGTATTGATCTATGTGATTAACATATAGCTCGCGTCTTTACAGACACTGACCCCGAGAACAACGCTGAAGATCCCAATTACGAAGAGGAATTAGGGAACGACCCCGACGCAAGGCAAGGCATGTCCCATCATTAATACTGCTTCAATTATGCAAAATTACTTTCCCTACATGATCATGCTATGACAACTATTTTATAATAAATATCACTTAAAAACCGGTACTTATTTACATCAAATAGTAAATGGTTTATTTTAAAGACTGGAGAGTGGACGGGTAACCTCGTCAGAGGATTCTATCCTAAGAGCCACTCTGGTCGCCACTAAGGACAAATTCGCGGGAGAATCTTTCCACTGTTTGAGTACAGTCCCGCATGGCAAAAGGGCATAGCCTTTGGGAATGCCTATTTATGTGAGGCCTTGGTCCACACCCCGCTAGCCAGCCTTAGTAACCTGTCCCAAGGGGCCACGGATGGGCAACAGGACTACTGGAGACAGACCCCGGCAAAGGACTGGGTCTGGTCGGTACGAGTCGCACATGACTAGGTCGTTAGGACCTGGTGGCCGAGTTGTCACAATATATATTCTAATGCATTCATACCCCGGGAAGGTCCTTTTGTGGACGTGTGCGAGTCCTGTTAGACCCCAGCAGGTTCTGTGGACAGAACTAGGGAGAGACTGTCTAGAGATAGACGCTGGTGGGAAAGGATCTCGTAGGGCAGTACCGCCTGAGTACGAGGTATGGGCTGACCGAATGCGGGACAGAAAAGTACGACCTCTGCAGAGTTAAAAACCTATATGGATAGTCGCGACTCTCGGAAAAGAGTCCAATTTGTCAAAGTCCCCGATGATTAGACCTTACTAGTTTACACATTGTAAAACCCGCAGACTTACACCTACCGCAGGTTGATAATTACTTTTGTTTGCTAAATGAAACTGGGAGGGAGGTAACGCCCCTCCAGGACCAACCTCATAATTTTATAATTACTGTGGGACTTGCTGGGTACCCCTGTTAGGAGTACTCACCCTTACCTTGCCTCTTCTTCATACCAGAGGAGTTCGCCGAGGATGAGACGGACGATGTGGATCCAGAATGGTGACGCGCTCGATCACGTCGCCAGGGATCTCTGCATAGTGCTACTAGGCGTTTACTTTCTGAATAAAGCGGAGGCCTTGAAGCCCGCTTGTAAAACCATGTACAATCTCTAAGTTGTACATAGATGTAAATTATCAATAAAAGTTACTCGATGCTGGCTTTTGACACCCCTTGTGCAGAACTGCTTGTATTTCATATATCCAGGGGTAATGCAAATGCTTCGGGAGCCCCGTGACGCGGGCGCTCCCCACAGCATGCTCATGCGCCATTATTCGAAAAAAGAGGGAAAAAAATCCTTTTGACTTCCCTTACCTATCACCAAAGTCTGACTTTGATCCCTCATCTGCAAAACCGGCTATCCAACATCCCTCATCTATCTAGTCCATTTATCTTTGGTCCCTCGCTAGTTTTGAGGGTGGTTTTGTGTGACATGGCAGTGGGCCCCATATGTTAAGGTGGGCTTTCTCTTCTCCCGGCGCGGCGACCCTCTCCACTCCTTTGTTTCCTGTGCGCTAGACCCACCTCTAGCCTGGCGACGCGCTGACCAAATCTCGGCGCGATGCACAGTCCCCGACCGGATCCGGTGGTGGGACCCATCCCCCAACCTCTCCCGTAGGCGAATCAGGCGCCGATAGCCTCCTTCATGGCGTATCGGGTGCGTGGCTCTACGTTGACCGGTGAGCGCCGCTATTTTCGCAACCGACAGTGGTGGCGCAGATCCACAGCTGTAGTCGTAGAGCACGCTGCCTCGTGGTAACAATGTCTCCTACTACTTGCCACCCAGGTGGCTCCCGCACGGTGCCACTGCCAAGCTTTGAGGACACTTCTACCCCGAGTTGGAGCAGGTGGAGAAAGTGGAGGAGGAGGAGGAGACCCCCCCCCCTCCCCCCCCCGCGCCGTGGTGAGGCGGCGTTTGGCAGAAGACCGGAAGGACGAAGGCGCGGCGGTCGTGGACGAGAGGAAGAACGGAGATAAGCAAAGAGGAAAACGAGAAAAAGGGGAGAGAAGAAATCCACCCTGACGCGTGGGACCCACTGTGGGACCCACTGCCATGTCATGCAAAATCACCCTCAAAACCATCAAAGGACTAGAAATAAATTTAGGATAAATTAGTTCTAGGTCCGGAATAAATTCTGGCCTCTTATTTTATCTATCATAAATTTCTTGCTATATCTAGGCTAGAAACCATTCATTGCCTCTAAAACAACCGAACGGGCCCTTAGCTGGGTCGTACCGGTAAGGGACTCAGGCGGTGACCACGACCGGCCGGGCAGGGTAGTGGTCGCTGCCCGGGTACAACCACCAACCTATTAAGGCTCTGTTTGGTTGCAAGAGAGAATGAAAAGTTTTCACCAAGAAAACCGTGTCAGTTCATTTCTTCTTATATGCACGTAGCCCAATACAAAAGGGTTTTCACTTTTTTACCCTCTCTCTCCACTCATTTAAACACCACCTAACTCAAGTGCTTGACCTCGCCGGCGAGAGTAAACTAGTTGAACAGACCGGTGCAACCTACTCCCTCTGTCCCTAAAAGAGTGTCTTTCTCACTTCCCAAAAAATGACTTTGATTAATTTTATATTAGAAAATATTAATATTTATGGTACATAATTAGTATCATTGGAAAGATCTTTTAGTCTAGTTTTTTAACAAATTTATTTGAAGATACAAATATTTTACATATTTTTTTACAAATCGAGTCAAACTTGTGACATGTGCACCCAAAACGACATTCTTTAAGGAACGGAGAGAGTATATGTTTATCGAGACCGGGGACGCGCTTCTACACACAGCCACACAGGATGCAAATAGATGGTACCGGTGGTGATCTCACCGGCTGAATTAAACAAGATTAAGTACAAAATGATTGACTCATCATCGAGAGGTGTCGGCCGCAACTATATATTACCTCCATTCTAAATGGCAACGTATCCTATGAGAACCAGTTTCGTGTGAGAACTATGAGAACTCCAACCAAGATCACACGATCCTCATCCGATGGCCAAGAGGAAAGGTGGGTTATTTTAGCACTTAAACCCCACTCATCCCATCCTAATGCATCAGTTTGCAAATAACCCCCACCGTAATCCCACGCGTCGCCGCCGCTCTGATCGTCTCCGCCACGCCGCCACTCTCACCGCCCTGCACGCCTGCCGCCCGCCGCTCTGCCCCCCTGCCGTGCCACGCCCGGACGCCCTGCACGCACGCCGCGCGCCCTGCACAGCACACACACAGCCCTGCACACAGCACACACAGAGCCCTGCACAGCACACACGCACAACCCTGCACATGCACAGCACGCACAGCACACGCGCCCTGCACAACACACACCGCATGTTTGAGAGTTCGAAACATTTTGGAACCGAACATGTATAGATGGCAGGGCTGCAGCTGCCTGGCAGGAGGCAGGGCTGCAGGGCGTGCGGCGTAGGGCGGCACGGCGCTGCTGCGTCAGGCGGCACGGCGTCAGGCGGCCTCCAATCCACGATGACGGGGGCGTAGGGCGGCGGGGCTGGAGATTAGGGTGGGGAAGCGAGGAGGCTAATTTGCAAAATAAGTGATTAGGTGGGATGAGTGGGGGTTTAAGTGTTAAAATAACCCACCTCTCCTCTTGGCCATCGGATGGAGATCGTATGATCTTGGTTGGAGTTCTCATAGTTCTCATACGTAGCCGGTTCTCATAGGATACGTTGCCATTCTAAATTATATAGGCCGTTTTAGCTTTTTTAAATTCATCATCTTTATTATGCACTTAGATAAACGCTATGTCTAGATTCATAGCAAAATTTATGAACCTACAAAAACCAAAGCGACCTATAATTTGAAACGGAGGAAGTAGGATGCAATATGATACAAGTAGATGTGGCATTGGAAAATGAAGAAGGAACTGATCGATGTAATGGTTTTGAAGGGGTAAACTGGACCAACACTCTAACATCGACGAACATATACACATGACTTTCCATGAAACGGCCTCAGGGGTAGGCCCGACCGATTAATATTTCTTCTCATGTTACTGGCTGCCGACTTGCCGAGGTCTCCGGCAGTCCCAACCCAGACTCTACCCATAGAGTCCATATGTTGAAGACTCTATAATAAGAAACTATAGCTTCCAATGCAGATTTTGTATTTTGAAGTCTACCCAATCCCATGACCCACTTGTCTCTCTCACATATGGTCTTGATTTGCGTGAAGACTTGGTTTCTTAGTTAGACTTGGTTTCTTCATTTTTTCCCCTCTCTCTTCAATAAATGTTCTGCCACATCAGCATTTTGCTTACATGGCAGCATAATTAATGACTTTAGACTCTACGGTAGAGTCTGCATTGGGACTGCCCTTAGCTGCGGGCAAAATTCCAGCATAAATTTCTATTGACGGTTCATGCCGAGTCTCCCTTCTCTGTAGTAATTGTGAAATCAGAAAAAGGAGCAGGTGTTTCACGTCAGCTCGATCTAGGATAGATTTTGGCGAGCTCACTACGGGAGACCCCGAGTTTGTCGAGTGTCCCAAACACTCGGCAAATAGCCAAAAACACACGGCGAAGAGTTTGTCGAGTGTTACACTCGGCAAAGAACACTCGGCGACTGTTGACTCGGCAAAGGGTCTCTTTGACGAGTGTCCTTTTTCGGGCACTTGGTAATGGTTTGCCGTGTGTCCCAGCTAACACTCGGCAAAGTTCTTTTAAAAAAATAATAAAAAAGGAAAACCGGAAGTAGGCCGGCCGCCGGTGCCGCCACCGTGGCCCGCCGCTGCAGCCTCGCCGCCTGCCGGTAGAAACAGAGAACCGCCCGGTGCCATGCCGGCCTGCGCTCCGCCGCCGACGAGGCCGCCCGCGCCCCGCAGCTCGGCCGGCGCGCCGCTCGCAACTCGGCGTCGTGGCCGCCCCCGTGCCGCCGCGTAGGCCAGCCACCGCCGTCCGCGCGCCGCCGCCAATGAGGCCGTCCACGCGCCGCCGGTCCGCACGGCCGCCGGGGCCTGCTCCTCCGTGCCGTCGCCGGGGGCCGCGCTCCTCCGCGCGCGGCTGGGATCGCCGAGGGTCGCGCCCCTCCGAGCGCCGCCGAGGGTCGCCGGCGGCCGCGCCCCTCCGCCGTCGCGGCCCTGGAGATGAGAGGGAGAGAGATGAGAGAGAGGTAGAAGAAGAAGAGAGGCCTGTAAAGAAAAGGATATGAGGGAAGTGACCCGTGTGATGAGTTATGGACCAATCAGAGGCCTCCATTTTAAAGGCGTGGATCGCTGACGTGTCCACATGTGCTTTCTTTGTGTGCTTGTACTGAATTTTTAGATGGCTACACAATTTCAATTAAAAAAGTTGTAAACTACATAGTTTTATAACGTTTTGAGATTTACAACTTTGATATATAATTTATTTACATCCGAAATCATTTGAAATTTTTAAAAATTTAAAATTTAAAATTGGATTGCTTATAATGATATTTTGAAGTAGTAAACAATCTCAAATACAAAACTTTTGAACTACAAAGTTTTGTATTTCATTTAGATGTATAACTTTGGTGTAGAACTTATTTACATCCGAGATCATATGTAAGTTTTAAAAATTATAATTTCAAATTAGATAACTTATAATAAAATTTTGAAATATTAAACAATGTTAAATACAAAAGTTGTAAACTACAAAGTTTTATATTTCATCGAGTTGTACGACTTTGGTTTAAAGTTTTTTTTCCATATGAGGTCATATAAAAGAGTTTGTATTAAAAAAAATACATTGACTAACTCTCTCACCTAGAATAACACATATATTTCTTATGGGATGTTTCAATTTTATAAACATCATTGTGAAAAAATGTGTGAAATCTTCTCAATATCTTATCATAGTCTCCACATGTGATACCATAATATCATGCCAAATTTCATAACTTTTAGACTTCATTTGCTTTTTAAAAAATTGAAAAACCGTCATCTTTGCCGAGTGTTAAAAAGACACTCGGCAAAGAGGCTCTTTGCCGAGTGTAAAAAAAGACGCTCGGCGAACATCTATCTTTGCCGAGTGTTTTTTTTACACTCGGCAAAGAGGCTTCATTTGCTTTGAAGCCTCTTTGCCGAGTGTAAAAAAACACTCGGCAAATAGGCTCTTTGCCGAGTGCTAGAAAAGACACTCGGCAGACATCCATCTTTGCCGAGTGTTTTTTTTTCCGAGTGTCTTTTTTTACACTCGGCAAAGAAGCTCTTTTTCGAGTGTTCGAAAAAATACACTCGGCAAACTTTAAACACTCGACAACTTCGGGCTTTCCCGTAGTGGCTATAGTGTCTACGCAAATTGGTCATTTTTATTGCTTGAATCTGACGTTTCTCAAGCTAAGTCGTCGTAGCAGCAGTTGGCCTGTCGGTGTTGTGAGGTTATACGCGCCAAGATTCCATCGAGGGGATCACAGATTCACAGCAACTTGTGATCGATACTTCAGATATTGCCAGTTCTTCTCAAGTAATTCAGGGTTCCACGTGAGCCATACGCTTTTGCTTGTAAGGTACTCCGTTTCGTTCCAAATTTTAGGCAATTATTTTAGCATTTGTAGCATAGCTTTTGTAGCATAGCTTTTGATATATATAACATACGTTATATCTATGTGTATAAAAAGATCTATAAACCTAGAAAAGTTAAAACAACTTACATTTTGAAACGGAGGAAGTATAACTCTAAAAATTCTGAATGTCGGAATCATTTATATCCCGCAAATGAAGGTAGGTGATAAAATAGCTAGGAGATCGTTAAGGCTGGCTCCTAGTACAAAATGTTTGTGATTAGGATAGTCTCAGTGTATAACCTTATGCATCAATTGTCAGTGCCTCCTAGTACAAAATAGCTAGGAGATCACTAAGGTTCACCGTCAGGGAAATTCGAGCGAGTTTTCAGTAGTGTGCTCAATCTTAGTTACCAAATGTATCCTTTATTTTGGCATCCAAAGAAGTGCATTGTTGGTGTTGAGAACATTAATAATATGATATTCATGTTAAAGGGGGATAGGGGTAGGGGAGATCGAGAGCCAAGAAATGTGGGGGGAAAATTGAGTGGAAATATGTCCCGTGGTAGGGATGGACAATAAGGCCTTGTTTGGAAGCCTTGTCCCGGCGGTATCTTCCCCGGGAAGGCCGCCCGACGTGCCTAGGTCGGGCGCCCTTCCCCAGGAAGGAGCCGAGGAACCCGGCGGGGGATGCTGCTCCCAAACATAGCCTAATGGTAATAAAGCCGTGTTCACTCACAACACATACTTATTTAATTATGATTAATTATGATTAATTATGAACACACACGCATTGAGCCACAACTTAACTACAGGGCACGCTCAGCAAATAAATTCATCGAGAGCATTATTTGTGTTTCGTCGGTACGGTAAAGATGTCCGGTACGGTTAGAGCAGGCAGCGAGCTAGGCCCGCTTCGCAGTCGCAGCACGGGGAGCATGGGAGTTCCACTGCAGCAGCATCCAAACGATCGACGTCACCGCGGCGAGCGCGAAGGCGCCGAGATTTGCCGCGGTGAAGGTGTGGTAGACCAGGTACTCGAGGATGAAGTGGACGTAGGCGTAGACGAAGGACATGAAGGTGGCGACGTAGAGCGGCCTGTTGTCGAGGTTGAAGGCGCAGAGGAAGCAGAGCGTGCACGACAGCAGCGTCCACACCCCGAACGTGCGCCCATGAACGCCGGTCACTGCACGCACGCACGTCGTCAGAGATCACACACATATATGCTTTGATTTCTTGAGGTAACCTAATCAACAAGGTAAGGCACTCCCTGTGTTTGACGGTGTTTTTTTTATTGTATAAATTAACATATATATTTTTATAAACTGAATCAAAGTTAAAGAGGATTAATATTTAGAACAAAATCAAAGTGATCGATACTAATTCAAAACGGAAGGGGGTAGTAGCTAGTTCACGTGCATACTCTCTGCTTGGGCATAGGTGGCGGCACCGAGCGACGTGGCGTTGAAGAAGCCGGACCAGGTGAGGCCGATGCGGAGGGCGCCAACCGCCATCAGCCACCACCCAAGCGCCGGCATGGATCCATTCTTCCTCCCCGCGGCAGCCATATTTGCGTTACGCTTGTGTGAAAATGCAGCGTGCACACTGGAGAGGAAGGGGTGGAGATGGAAAGCGAGCTCTAGCTAGCTTAAAGCCAGAACCGTAGCTCTACGAGTTGTAAGCCCAGCCCGGGTGTGTACTTATACTGCGAGTGCGGGGAGTGGACCGTGGACGCATTCCTGCTTTGCTTTTTCATTTGGCTCGCAAGGCATAGTCGTCGTATACTATACGTAGCAGGTAATAACAGGCAAATAAACGCGGTTAGGTGCATTGTCGCACGCACAACACGTACATAAGCTACACGTCAGATTTTATTTTTTCTTTTAATTTAAATCCATTTTTTTTCTTTTATCGCTCTGGCCACGAGATCTCCTTTAGTTAGATTCTCTCCGGCCAAGTTAAACTAGGTCAATTGCACCATGCATTCTTTAATTTACAACCATTTGATGGTCTCTCAGCACACAGTATCTCTCTTAGATTATCGATCTCCGGCCACATTAAACTAAGTCAATTGCATCATGCACAATGCATACTGCATTGCGGTCATATGCATGCATGGAATATTTCCATGCGTCTGTCTGCATGTGGATCGGCCAGGGAGCGAGAATATGCTTCAATTTTGACATCTCTATTGGCTGGTCTGGCTTCATGGCGTATGGAACTTAATTTCTCACATGGATATGATGGCATGAAAAATATTAATAATGATCAATGTTCCAGTAGAGGCGTTTGGTGGAAAATGCGAAAGATGGACTCTTTGGGCAAAACAGAGGCAGCTTCACTGGGGATTAAATTGACAGGATGAAGAAAAGGCCTACGAACACCCAGCAGATTTTTTTTTTGTAGCCCAAAAATGTTGTGGACAGCTTCTACGGCCCACTAGGATACTTCTTCCATTCACAGGGCTTCCATTCGGTGATCTTCGTGCGCGATGAGCTCCGCCGCCAGCGAGAGGAGATGAACGAGATGTGCGTCACGGTAGGGATCGGACCAGGACTCACGGTGGAGACCATGTCGTTGCGCGCCATGCATGGCATGAAATAAGCACCGGCCGATGCCTCTGTACGTTTTGCACGAATTTTGCATTCGAATGGTGTTCACTTGTGCACGAATACCCTGTACTCGTTGTTGTTGAGAACTTGGGTGTTCTCGGTGTGAAAAAAAAAATTATGTCCTGTGTTTATCGCTTATATGCAGTACCCTTTCGTTCTGAAATAAGTTGTGAAACTATGTTAAGTTTGATCCAACTTATAGAAAATAGTACCAATATATTTTTATGACAAAAAATAGTATTATTACATCCACCATAAAAGTATATTTTTATGGTGTGCTTAATTGGTGGCTTAGACGATGTTGACATTGTTCTCTATAGAATTGATCAAATTTAATTAATATTGTTTGACTTATGATAAAACTAAAAATCGAATTATTTAAGAACACAGGGAGTACTCCCATTCCCATCCCATCCCATGTTTGTACAAAATTAATTTATATGGTCTTCGAAAGCGCAAATTCCATCACTACTCTTTATATTTACAAGTTGCAGAAAAAATTGTAAAATTATTATGTTATAAGATTATTTTCATTGCAGTATTAATTATGAGGTCTCTTACTACTGTACCTTCAAGTAAACACATGAAGGCTTGAACACATGAGCCCTTCAATTCCTATCCGCGACGAAAGAAGGCAGTTTGAGCAGAGGCGGCAAAATCTGCTCACAGCCCAACTGCTACGTGACATACGCAGAGCTCGTCATGCATCGCAAAAATATAAAGATCTGGTTAGTTCCTCGTCTCATATGTCCACTTGCATCACTCGGGCACCATTTTTCAATCGTTGCCGGCAGGGTTTATCCCCTTCTCCCCTCCTTCAAAGCATTGAGCACATTTCGTCGCCTAAAGTATTTTTTTTTTTTAGAAAGAAGGCGTTAGTGATGGCCAATTCTGCCGCGGCGCAGGAGGCCGTCGAGCCGGCGAAGAAGAGCAATGTCAAGTACACCTGCACCTGCGCCATCCTCGCCTCCATGGCCTCCATGATCCTTGGCTACGGTAGCCGTTGTTTTGCTCTTCATCAACCTTCATTTAGATTTCCACGAGTGAGTTAATTTGTATCCCGCAGACATCGGGGTTCTGAGCGGAGCGGCGCTGTACATCAAGAAGGACCTCAAGATCACGGACGTGCAGCTGGAGGTCCTGATGGGCGTCATCAACCTCTACTCCCTCATCGGGTCCTTCGCCGCCGGCCGTACCTCCGACTGGATCGGCCGCCGCTACACCGTCGTCCTCACCGCGGCCATCTTCCTCGCCGGCGCTCTGCTCATGGGCTTCGCCGCCGGTTACGGCATGCTCATGGCCGGCCAGTTCGTCGCCGGCGTCGCGGTGGGCTACGCGATCGTGATCCCGCCCGTGTACGCCGCCGAGATCTCGCCGGCGTCCGCCCGCGGCTTCCTGTCCTCCATCCCCGAGGTGTTCGCCAACATCGGCATCCTGCTCGGCTACGCCTCCAACTACGCCTTCGCGCGCCTCCCGCTCGCGCTCGGCTGGCGCGCCATGCTCGGCGCCAGCGCGGCGCCGTCCGTGCTCCTCGCCGTTATGGCGCTCGGCATGCCGGAATCCCCCCGGTGGCTTGTCCTCAAGGGCCGCCTCGCCGAGGCCAGGGTCGTGCTGGGGAGGATCGCCGACACGCCGCAGCAGGCAGCGGACTGCCTGGCCGACATCAAGGCCGCCGCCAGCATCCCAGACGACCTCGACGGCGACGTGGTCACCGTGCCCAGGACACGCCGCGACGGCGGCGCCGGAGGCGAAGAGAGGCAGGTCTGGAAGGAGCTCGTCCTGTCCCCAACCCCGGCGATGCGGCGCATCCTGCTCTCGGCGCTCGGCATCCATTTCTTCCAGCAGGCGTCAGGCATCGACGCCTTCGTGCTCTACAGCCCGAGCATGTTCCGGAGCATGGGCATCGCCGGAGACAGCCGCGTCCTCGGCGCCACCTGCGCGTTGGGCGCCGTCAGGCTGCTCTTCACCCTGGTCGCCACGTTCCTGCTCGACCGCGTCGGCAGGCGGCCCTTACTGCTGGGCAGCATGGGCGGCATGGCCGTCTCCCTCGTCGGCCTCGCGGCGGGGCTCACCGTCGCCGGCCGCCATCCGGACGGCAGCAAGGTGATCCCGTGGGCCGCCGGCCTGGCCATGGCGTCCGCCGTCGCACACAACGTGTCCTACTCCGTCGGCCTCGGCTCCGTCACGTTCGTGTACACCTCCGAGATCTTCCCGCTGCGGGCGCGGGCACTCGGCTGCGCGCTCGGCGTGGCGTTCAACCGCACGATCAGCGCCGCGGTCACCATGACGTTCCTGTCCATGTCGAAGGCCATCACCATCGGTGGCAGCTTCTTCCTGTACGCCGGCGTCGCGGCGCTTGCGTGGGTGTTCTTCTTCACCTGCCTCCCGGAGACCCGCGGACGGACGCTAGAGGAGATGAGCAAGTTGTTTGGCATGGCCGACACGGACATCATCGTGGAAGCTGAAGATCACTTCACCAAAGAAAACGGGGTCGAAGCACCCAAATGATAGTATAGGAATTGTTAAATTCTGGGAAATTGTGTTATGCTAGTGCCTTGGTCCATTAGCATTATACTCCGTAGTTTGAACCCATATAGCCCTTAACTAGTCAGATTGACGACGCGTCATTTCTCCTACCAAAGACGTATCATGTATTCATTTACTGCATTAGAAATAATAAAATTGTTTGTAGATTCGATTCCTTCAGTTTACAATACCATCTACTTGCATCCTGTAGTTGCTGCCGGCCTCGATCAATCAAGCATTTTGCACCCATCAGTTGATCGGCGACCTAGTCCGGTGAGGCCGGTTAGCATCTATTTGCAATTTGCATCCTGTAGATGCGTAGTGTCCTCGGTCTCGATGCGTATAGGCTGCACCGATGACGATCAGTTGACTGTACCGGCGATGAGTTGTCAATATAGAATTCCAAATGGGCCAGCCCCGATCGACGGCCCGAGGCACGGCCCTAAAAAGCACGACACCCGTCCGGTCCGAGGCCCGATCAATAGTGCCTAGTGCGGGCCCGGCCCGATAGCTTCTTAGTGCCTGGGCCGCCACCTCGGCTCATAATACCGGCCCTAAGCACGATACGATGATGGACCAGCCTGATGATCTAACAGGCTAGTCTACCAACCAGCCTAATAAAGACCTTTTACACACCAATGGCCCAACAAATTTAACCTTAGCCCTCTCCTCCTTCCTCTTCCCCTTTCTCCTTTCTCTTTCTTTCCTATCCCCAGCCGGCAGCCACATCCCAATCCCATCCACGAGATCCATCTAAGGCCAAGCTCCCCCGCCCCGGCGGCATGCCGGCGAGCCATCCCCGGCCTCCTCCGCCGCCGAGTCACGCGCCCGCCGCCGAGGGGTGCCGCCGCCAGGGGCTCCGCGGCAGGGAGCCGTGCGCGTCGCCGCCGGGGGCTCGACGGCAGGGAGCGCGTCGGCCACCGCCGCAGAGGGGCGCCACCGCCGGGGGCTTTGAGGTAGGGGGCCACGCCGGCCGCCGCCATCGAGGGGCGCCGTAGCAGGGCGCCGAGCCGGCCGCTCCGGGGGCGCCGCGCCAGCCTCTGGCCCCAGCGTTCCTCCACCTCACCCCCTTAGTGCCGCCTGGCCCGCCCATGGCCCGATGGGCCAATCGGGCCGTCGTGTTGGCCTGGCACAAAAAAAGGCTTTAGTGTTGGGCCTAGGCCATCACGTCGGCACGAGCACGGCACTAAAAGCCATCAGGCCTCGATAGGGCCGGGCCACGTCGGGCCGGGCTAGGTCAGGCTAGTGCCGGGCCGCCCATTTGGGTGTCAATCTACAAAACAGAGTACTAGGTCAATCCAATATGACATGCCATTCACGATATCCACATAATAAGCACGACGTGTACTGCCCGGAAATTTGCTATAAGTAGTCGCCCCGGGCTAGTGCTGATGCTGCAGAGGTGATCCCATTTCACTTCACGCTTGTCCCACAACCGTGCACTATATGTAGACGTGTCGAGGCATGGCTGGGGAGGGCAAGATGGTGACCGGCGTGCCGGCGCTGGGGTGGTGGCTCATGGTGATCGGCGCCGTCCGCCTCGCCTTCACCTGGTCCGGCTTCTTCGTCACGGCGGCGCTCGGCTCCGCCACCTACGCGCAGGCCCAGAGTGCGTTGTGCATTGCAAACTCTAACAACTCTCTTCGTTCTTCGACGCGCACGCGCCCGGCCGCTTCAGAATGTCAGTGATCTTAATTAGCGCACATTCGGGGTGTGGACGCTGCTGTCGTGCACGCTCTGCTTCCTCTGCGCCTTCGACCTCGGCAGCAGGCCGCTCTACGCGGCCACCTTCATGTCCTTCGTCTACGGCTACGGCCATTTCATCGTCGAGTACCTGGTCTACAACACCTACCCGGCGGCAAATCTCGGCACGATCGGCTTCTTAGCAGGTACCCTGAAATTGACAGGAAAAAAAACATATCAAATTATTAATATGTAGTTTATACATGTATAAAGATATACGAAAATTTCTTTTTATCGGTGGCATATAACACCCCGTTTTCAGAAATCTGATCTGCATATCAGTTTTATCTAACCATGTATCCACTTTATGTATCCAGTGACGTCAATTGTATGGATGTTGCTTCAGAGGAATTCCATGGCCACGGACCCCGTATTGTATGGATGTTGCTTCAGTGGAACTCCCATGGCCATGGATCCCGTGTTGCTAATCGATGTCACTGCGTGAATAAAAACGGATACATGATTAGATATGGAAACAGATCGAGTACTCCGTATGTATCAACTAGTACATGCTGATTCATGCATTTAATCTGTTCTGGTGCTATTTCAATTTTCACGTACGGTACGGTACCTGCGAAGAAGCTGACGGAGGCGAGATTTGCCGGCGGGAGGGTGCGGTAGACCAGGCACTCGAGGACGAAGTGTGCGTAGGCGTAGACGAAGGACAGGAAGGTGGCCGCGTAGAGCGGCCTGTTGCCGAGGTCGAAGGCGCATAGGAAGCAGAGCGTGCACGACAGCAGCGTCCACACCCCGAGCGTGCGCCCGTGCACGCCGGTGACTGCATGCATGCGTGTATTTTAATTTTGCATCAGGGGAATAAGATCACTAGTAGCGAAGAAGAAATTGAAGGAGGAGTTCACGAATGGCCGGACGACGCACTGTGTGCCTGGGCGTAGGTGGCGGAGCGGAGCGCGGCGACGTCGGAGAAGCCGTACCAGGTGAGGCCGAGGCGGACGGCGCCGATGAACAAGAGCCACCAACCCAGCGCCGGCACGCCGCGCATCTTCGATTCTTGCCCGCCCCGCGCGGCAGCTATGGCTCTACTACGTCGACGTCTGTAAGGAGAGAGCACTCTGCGACTGCGAACGTGTAGAGAGGCAGAAAATAAAGGTAGCCCACTAGCCCTGGATCGCACGATTGCATATACTTATCCGGGCTAGTGGCTGGCGCTACGCTTCGAATCCCGAAGTGCCATTACGCGCCAGCTACACTGAAATGGGTCAACTGATCGGCGCAGGATGAAAATAGATGGCACCGGTGGGCCTCACCTTCTGTATTAAACTAGACCACTGACACTGACAGCTGCAAAATGCTTGACTGATCGAGGCAAGTTGACGGTATTGTAAAATTTAAGGCACCATTGGGATGGTCTCAAGTGAGGGTAAACTGGACCAACCAACCCTCAACATCGAAGAACATATAGTAGTACATGCATGCTTTTGCAAATAATTGAATCAGAGATCGAAAATGCATCCCAGAATATACAAGCGGCCGTAGAGTCTATCTCCACCGCATGTTTCCTTTTGGAAAGTGTTATGGGTCCTATCTTGCATAGAACTATATGTTGTTTTACAATTGTGCGGGTCCTAGCTGGTCGAAGCGAAATGTGTCAATGGAACATTGACACATTTCTTTACATATACAAGCATGCTGAGATCTTAGTTAATCCTTATATGGTCTACTGTGTAAATCTAACATCAACTAATATGGAGATAGGAAGCTTTATAGATAGTTTATTCAACCCAGAACAATTTATTGGTGACCTTATTCTTCTGATTATTTGCATCGATCCTTCTTCCTCAAAAGAAAGTAAATTTGTGCCAGTTTCGCTATTGCTCAGCTGACTGGAGATTACTCCATTTTTCAGCCACTGCTTGCTTCAATGGACTTTCATACTCTGAATGACAACCGTGCGCTGAAGGGGTTCGCGTATTGATGGTCTAGCGTGGTTCCTGGCGATTGAAAACTAGTTGGTTTCAGTACTTCTATTTTCGTTTTATTTTCAAATGAAACTACCTTGGCGGTGTTTAGTTGCCCTGTAAAATTTTTTTCACCCATCACATCAAAGAGAATCTTACATGCATGAAGTACTAAATGTAAACGAAAAAAATAATCCATTACATGGATGGAGTGTATGTCGCGAGACGAGTCTAACGAGCCTACTTAATCCACGATTTGCAACAGTAATGCTACAGTAACTGTCCGCTAATTCTTAATTAATTACCCGTTATTAGATTTGTCTCGCGATTTGCTGGCTAGATCTGTAATTTGTTTTACCAATAGTTTACGTTTACTACTTCTGAATGGTAAATTTCTTTTGATGTGACATCCCAAAAAATTTCCACTCTCCCATCTAAACACGGCCCTAGAGCATCTATGATACGACAGGAACTCGGCGACAGTCAAATGTCTCGAGTGTCCAGTGTCAGCACGGATCGATGTTGCTGATGGAAAAAACAAAGATATCCCACGCTTTTTTTGGAATTACACAGTAGAATGTAGACGCTCACAACACGCACGCACACTCACCCCTATGAACACACCTACGCTAACCCTATCCCTATGAGCACCTTCGAAGGACTGGGCATCCGGCAGATCTAGAGATTCCCGAAGTCACCATTAGCGCCTCAATGTCGACGGGAACGTCGTTTACCACTTAATGCATAACGCTGGTAAATCCTAGAAAATCCTAGGAAAAGGTGCGAGCACCAAGATTTGAACCCTGGTGGGTAGCGTCCCACTGGACCATCCTACCAATGGACTACAAGCCAATTCGGAAAGATATCCCACACTTAGTATATAGTATTCGTGAAGCACAAATGCATTGAATTGGATTGGGATTTACGGGCTAGGAAGAACAGGATCGAGGAGTCCACGATGATGGGCCGACTGGTGATAGGGTCAACCCCTTCCGCCTCCCGCGTGCGGGCCCCGATGCGGCGTGGGGTGTGGGTGAGGGTGTGGCCGATGGGCGTGGGGTGGGGTCTTAGCGTGTGTTTGTTTCGGGGAACAAAGTGGGTTGGGAAGGCTCCAACTTACTTGTTGGGTTGGTTGTGTTCGACCCATCTCGTGTTTGGTTAGTAGGGTCGGAGTCGAACGAGTTTTTTTTGGTTGGAGGGTTGATAGGGATGAGTTGGATGTCATTTTAACACCGTTTGAAGTGGGTCCCATCTGTCAACTGTGGACCATGCCTGTCATTCTCACGGTTTTTTAGCACATGCACCTTATCTTCTTCTTCAGGTTCCCACAGCTCGCCCTCCTCCCATGCTGGCCGAGCCCCTGCTCCGCCGCCGCCCCTCCTCCTTTGCGCCTCTGAGCTGCTAGCTGCGGAGCTCGTGGCTGCTGGCGGAGCGCCCGTGCTTGCCCCGGCCACGAAGCTCGCGGCTGCATGGGCAGAGCAGCACGCGCGAGCTCGTCCCCCGCCATGGCTGCCGCCGACGCGCGAGCTCGTCCCTGTCTGGTCCGCCCCGTGCTTCCTTGCCGCCGGGCGAGCCCCGTCGCGGCCGGTCGCGCCTTCACGCCGACGCGTGAGCACCCGTCGCGGCCAGCCGTACCATCTTGTTGTGTTTGCCTGCTATCCGCCGCCGAGGGACCCACTCCAACCCTGCATGTGCGCTCGTGGAACTGACGGAGACAAACGGGGATGAAGTGGGTCAAAGTGGTCCGCTCGTATTGGAGAGATCACTTCGACCCGCATCTGTGGCGAATATTCCACACAGGATCAGACCCAACCCAACCCACTTGAACCGCAAAACAAACACACCCTTAAAAAAGCGGTGGGAGCATAAGCCACTGATGATGCCTGTTAAACTTAAGATATTAAAAGTGGGTGGGGGTTTAGTGTTGGCCTATCAGTTTCTGGCCTGCCATATACTTGCTCTGGCCAAAAAAAATACAATCTACTACGATGTCATGTTTTAGTATCTTAAGTTTGACTAGATATATATTAAAAGTATTAATCTTTATAATATTAAATAATATTATTAGACTCATTATAAAATGTATTTTTTAATAAATTTATTCCGAGTCATAAATATAAATATGAATACAATTTTCTAGAAAGTTGATCAAATACGAACCACTTAAAGTAGCATGCAACCCATAGTTATATACTTTGTGGAACGGAGGAAGTATCTTCTGTAGATTTGCGAAGGGATCTTTAGACAATGAACACGCATACAAAATACAGAGTACTCCTTTCATCACATGAAAAGTGCAATTCTAACTTTTTAAGACAAATTAGTGATGGCGCAAAAAGAGTGCAATTCTAGATATTAGATCTTAATATCTAAGATCTAGTATCTAGAATTGCGCTCTTTGTGAATTTTTTTTTCAAATGTTATGATTGCATTCTTATAAGACGAAGGGAGTACATATCTTCTCAATAATTCTAACCCCTTTCCCAGATGATGCCAACATAAGGAAACCTGCTACCGGCTGTAGTCAACCACAGCTCACTGCTTCTTAGTTTGCCAGTCGAGTTGCCGATCGTATCACCCCGACACCTCCGACTCCGATCGACCTGTTTTAATCACACAAGAACAGAGAACGATGATCAGAAAACAACCCAATGATTAAACATTTTTTTCTAATTTACCCGTCCGACCACTCTCTTGTTATTCTCACCTAAACAATTGCACGACATATCACCTGAACTTGCACGATTCATTTCACTCGTTAGCTTATCCCTCCCTCAATCCAACTTGGCCCCCCTCTTGACCTGCACTGACTTCATGCTCCTCCTGGCTATCTTTCAGCATCTCATGTTCGCCCCTCCTGGACAGTGCTAGCTCGATCCTGGAGTGATTGGGGTGGCCAGAGACTGCATTCCTTATAGCCGCCTCAAAAGACTCCACCTCCATCGTAGTAGCACCATCATAACAGTGAGTGGCGACACAAACACGTTTAAGAGCTGAAAGATGCTCGAGGCCGAAGTCGGTACTAATGCCATGGTCTCCCTTTGTCCCCTTTGCTTTGAGCGAAAGGCGAAGCGTCTGGAGCTCCGGCATAGCTCCTGGCGCAAACACCAGACCAATTCTGCCCCCAGGAGCATATATGTCGAACTTCGAATTCCTTTAGGCATTGAAATCCGTTACTGCAAATGAGGTAACTTTCTACAACACCGGCAGCAAAATCGTCTACCGTTATACAAAGAAAGAGCAGACACTGAAGGTCTCCAAGGACACGAAGATATCTCATTTCCATTGTGGGAACCCACGTATCCAAGTGAGATATATGGACAAGCGGGTTTATCCGCGCTGCAGGACTTGGAACTGAGCTGAAGCATGCATCAATCAGCGGATTCACGACTCCACTGCCATCAGGGTGCCGATAGATGTGTAGAAGCCGGAGGTTGTGCCTTCCCAGCTCATGTAGGCTTGTTGCGAAACTTTCCTTGTATCTTCTCAACTCATCTATCCCATCTGGCTTGACGCTCCCCATGTAAAGTTCTCTTAGCTCTCTCAGTTCCCCAAGCCATTCTACCAGCTTTACTGAGTTAATGGTGGGCGTTAGCAAGAGCCTGCAAAGCTCGCAGATTCGTAATCTCACTGGGCAGTTCTGACCTTATATGTAACGAGTAGGTGCTTCAACCTTCTGAGTTCACCTATTGCAGGTGGCAGCTTCCCTTCTTGTGACCTCCCCTCTCAAATCCAATGTCTCTAAGTATTGAAGATTTCCAATTTCATTAGGAAACTCTGTAATGCCTGCCCACCTTAGATTCAAATACCTCAACTGGAGACACTTGTGTATGTTCTTACCTGCAACCATAAAGAACAACCTTCTAAATCCAGCACACGCATAGCAGGACAATCCAGTTGATCAAATATATCCTTGCCAGATCCAAAAGCATGGACAGAACGCACATGAACCAAATCTGTCATGCTCAATTGTTCGACTCATTTTCAGTGTACTTGTCATGCAAAGATAATCGGCGTATCTTTCCCAACAGATTTTTAGCCCCATATCCGTTACATATTGTAACAAAATTTTCTTCGCCAGATAATGCTACCAATATGTCAAGCAACACATCATGAAGTCGGCATGCCCTTGCCTTCCCATCATATTGAATGTCCACTGGTTGGATCATGCTTCTGTTGATCAGCTCATTAAAGTAAGCCTCCCCTACTTCCACCGTAGTTTGCCCCATTTCCTCGTCAACGAGACCTTCTGCTATCCACTTCCATATTAATGTTCGTCTTTCAATCACATGATCCTCCGGGAACATACTTACGTACAGCAAGCATGTCTTCAAATAATATGGAAGATCATAATAGCTGAAGAGTAATATATTCTTCATTTGAGTGGAAGCTTCTTCTCTGGAAGAACCAATACCATTTTTCACCCTCTCCCACTGTTCCCTTATTTTGGGTTTGGTAGACAGCAAACTCGATATGGTGATTATAGCTAATGGCAAGCCACCACATTTTTTTAAGATTGCATTTGAAACAACTTCTAGTTGTGATGGACAGTCATCGTCTGGTTGAAAAATCCTTCTCATGAATAGGCTTCTTGAATCAACATTGTTTAGAGGCTCAATTTCGTAAATTAGCTCTTTAGAATCACTGCTACAACATTTGGCTACGCTACTGATCCGGGTGGTTGTAATTACTCTACTATGATGACTATTCTGAGGTAGAACTGACTTCACAAGCCCCCAATCTGTTGAACTCCAGACATCATCAATGACAATTAAGTACCTGTATGCAATTTTAAAGAATCAGTTTCAGTAAACTTCCAAGACTTGACATACTCTCCAAAATTGACTTATACCTCCGCACGTTATATTTTTATGTGCAAAATAAGCAATAAAGGAATCTTGGAAAACACAATAAAAGAACATTTAAATATATTCACAACAAGAAAATAAAATAGCAATATCTACTTTGCAAGTATACTATACTCCTGGTAGCGCTACTAGTACAATGACTATCACTACGATATCATCAGCTTGGGCTGGTGTGCTGGTGAGTGAACTTGCAAAAATCGCTACGCTAGGGAGTACTATCTTGTTTGCTGTTTCATGCATGGCACATATCTACCAGAGCCTTGATTGAGCAAGTGCAGTGGATGAGCATAGAAACATGTTTCTTCCTATTTTTATTGTCTCTCATCTCCACATCACCCGACGATTTCGTCAGAGCCATTGGAGGTGTCCTAACACTGCATCTGTACTCCTCATGCTACTTTATTTTAAACTATGGCATGCTACTTTGTTTCATGGATATTTATAGTTCAAGAAGTTATATAAATTAAGGAACAAAATAACTATATACATCTAATAAATTATAAACTCATAAAAATGACATGCACCTCTAAAATAAAATATTTAAAATGGTTCGACTAACCGTGGGAGCGAGTTAAAACAGGTTTAGAATAAAGATTATATATAAAAATGGCTTGGGGCATCTCCTACTGACTTCGGTTAAAGACAGTTAACAATAATTGAAAAAATATAATTGTGGCAATAATTGAAACAATGTTCTGACTATTGTCACGCTTGTATAATGTGGCAAAATATTTGTATTAATGCAACAATATATTTTTTATGTTGTGGTACATGCCAACTCTTGCAACAGAAGTTGAACATATGGCCTCGCTATAAACTTGTGGTAATATAACTTATATATTGCTAGAAACTTTCAAGTTGTGGCAATAGCACCTATGTATTGGCTATTGCTACAATTTGGATGGTGTTGCTTCGTTGCAAAACTCCATTTCCCTATTAGTGATTTACCCATCAACTTTTAATATTGAAGTCACCTTAAAATTGGCATATGCAGGAACATGGGCTAATGATGTACTACTTACATATGCAATCTTACACTAGTTTTGTTATTTATGCTGTTGTAATAGGTGAACTGTGGACAAAAATGAAGTAAACATAATTAAAGTACCTCTTATCTTGCAAATAATTCCTAAGAGTGCGTATCAACTGCTCGACCTCCAGCATGTCCAATTGTCCACGTCCATACTCTGTTGGTTCAAGCTGAGAAAGTATATCCTTAGTGAGCTTCTTGAGATCAAGCCTCCGAGACACTGATGCCGAGGCCTTGTGGTGGAAATGTCCCCCAAGTGAGCGATACACCTCCATGGCAAGGGTTGTCTTGCCTAATCCTCCAAATCCTACAATCGAGACCACCTTCAGTTGTGGATCTCCATCCATCAGCCACCCAGTTATAACATCTCGTGGACCAGTCAATGCCCACAAGGCCCATGGCATTCCTGCAAGGAGTACCGGCAACCGGGGGTCAATCGCCACAGGAGTTGCACTCCTGATGAAGCTCTCGTCGTCGAGCTTATACCTAGACCGCCGGTCGCTCACTTCCTTGACACGGGCGGTGAGCTCCTCGATCTGATTGGCCACCTTGTGCCGCGCCCAGAGCCTCTTGATCTTGCGTGCCATCTTCTTCAAACCCTAGGTGTTGCACAATAAAAATCCCCCTTACTGACGCAGTCAGGGGTGTTCCATGGCTTGGAATCGAAATCGCCTCTTCTTAACGAAAAATGGTAGGGGGCATTCCCCCTCCGGTCACGTTTCTAGAACACAACGTGTTTATTCGAGAATTTCATCGATAAGTGAGACAACATCTATTTTGTATTGTGGCTAACAATTCACATATCTCTGCTCTTCTTGAACCTTCTAGTTCGACATACATGTCTATTTTTAGTTAAAAAACATGCTAGTAGAAAACTCAAAATTTTGAAATACCATAATTAGGAACTCTATAAAAAGTTCTATTTTTTGAAATGCCTTAATTAGGAAGTCAGTATTTGAATGCGCTAATAAATGCCAGGTGAAGTCTTTTGTAAGCTGCAAAGCCCTTTGAGGCCACCTCTACATGTTTGGTATTCACCCAAATATTTAGAAGATTTATGCATACCTAATCTTAAATCATGCATACAACTCAATTACATGGAACATGAATGAAAATAATTAGTACCTCTTATCTTGCAAATAGTCCCTAATTTTGCTCGACCTCCAGGGTGTCCAATTGGCCATGCCCATACTTTGTTGGCTCAAGCTGAGAAAGTATATCCTTTGCGAGCTTCTTGAGATCAAGTATCCGAGACACTGATGTCGAGGCCTTATGGTGGAAATGTCCCCCAAGTGAGCGATACACCTCCATGGCAAGGGTTGTCTTGCCTAATCCTCCAAACCCTACAATCGAGACCACCTTGAGTTGCGGCCCTCCATTCATGAGCCACTCAGTTATGACGTCTCGTGGACGGTCAATGCCTACAAGGCCCTTGCACTCTGCAAGGAGTACCGGCAACCGGGGGTCGATCGCCACAGGAGTTGCACTCCTGATGAAGCTCTCGTCGTCGAGCTTATACCTAGACCGCCGGTCGCTCACTTCCTTGACACGGGCGGTGAGCTCCTCGATCTGATTGGCCACCTTGTGCCGCGCCCAGAGCCTCTTGATCTTGCGTGCCATCTTCTTCATGACCCCCGGCTGGGCACCATCCCCATGGGCGAGCTTGTGCGTGAAGGAATCGATGCAGTCTTCCACGTCATAGGCGAGCTCCCGCACGCTGTTCCTCCACTGCTTGAGCTGCCCGTCGAGCTCCTCCGCGTCGGCCAGCTTGACCAGCAGGGCGTTCATACTTGATACTTCCCAGCTCGTCTCTCATGCTCTCGATCTTGCGGCGGACGCCCTTCTGCTTGGTGTACTCCTCAGAGAGGAGGGCGGTGAGCTTGGCGAGGAGGGAGGTCATGGCCCCCGTGGAGGCGCTTACCATGGCTCTCTCCATCTTCTCTCGCGGCAACTAGTCCACCTCTGCCTAGCAAGATGATGTGGTGAAGGTGAGCTGGGGTAGCTCGTGGTGGTGTTTCTTGTGCAAGCAAGGACAGTGTCCCCGCTTATCATTGGATATGCTTACAGCCACTGCCAAACTAATACCACTAGTCTACTAGTACTTTACTAGTGTTGCAGTCAGTAGTGACCGTCCCCATCCTGGGTGACTCACTAATACGTACTCCGGAGTTACTAGTCAATAACTATTAACAAAGCTGCATTGCAGCGTCTTTCGGTCCCACGACAACATTGGCCGGTCGTGTCGGACTCTCACCCCGCGTAAGATAAACTAGTTTCTATGGCAAGTTGCAATAACTTAAACTGCAATTATTGCCTGGAAGATGAGCCCAGCATGTCCGTCCTTACTCGCTCATCACGCATCCTTCTCCTTCATGTTGGCGTTTGTATTTCGTCGTGAAAATGCCGGCCGGACCAATTGGTTGCTTGTTGGAAATTTCGGTGGAGTAGCTTTCAGAGCTTGCCCTACTCACCGTGAAAGCAATTTGTTGGCCAAGCCCTGACGTCCTAAAAATAAAACGACTGGGTGCGACGGGTTATATCAATTGCAACCAGATGTTGCCGATGGGCCTCCACAAAATGTGGACGATCCATTTCCTTCTGCAAGCGAAATACGGGCCGCACGTAAAACGGTAAAGGAGGGTAGGCTTGGTGTTTCCGATGGATTCAAGTTGCATTAGTATGGATATGGAAAAGGGAATTTTTTTATTTTTATATTTTTTTTACGATTTTTCAAAAATAAATACTTGAGTAAAAATTTAGCAGATCTGGTCTTATGTCGCCGTTTGAAGCGGCTATCGCCGTTTCATTCGGCGAAAAGGTCCTCCCCTGGCGATGGTGGGCCCTTTCGCCGTTTGATACGGCGATAGCCGTTTGAAACGGCTATAGCCGTATCAAACGGCGAAAGGTCCGTGGGACGCTTTCGCCAGGGGTGCTGGCGGCTATAGCCAGTTGAAACGGCTATAGCCGTTTCAACTGGCTATATTTGTTTAATTGTTTTTATTTTATGCCAAAAAGGTGAATAATTTAATTTATGTTGATTAATAGTTGATATATTTTTTCCGCTCGATTTGGTTCCATAATATGAATTGACGTAGTTTTTGACGCATAAATTTTTTTCGGTTATATTTGGTACCGTTTAAATTTTCTACCGTTTAATGTCGTAGATTTGTTTATGATACTTTCTACGTTTCCGGTTAACCATTTTTACCGAAATGCAATAGTTAAATTCTGAGTTTTTTGTATGGGATTTTTTTATATGTAAAGAAAACGACTTAACTAGTAGAACAAAGAACATTTTTTGAAACATTAGAATTGCAGAACCCGGCTTGAATGCATAGATGCATTTTAGCGAAATGAAATGATCAGGAGGTAAAGGTGTCGAGCACCTCCTCTGATCTAAACAATCTACTACTAGGTGCAATGGCATGTGTACCACATTGATAACGGTATCATGTGCTACTGCTAGTCCTAACATGCATTTGGGTAATTTAAATCGCCGGCTGTGAAGCCTATGCTTTACTGGGTACAACGGGGATATTTTCCCTTCCTAATGGCTTCAGGGCCAGCTGCTTTTGCACGATGTGCCCTCTCTCTCTTTCTCTCCCTTTCAGCTTCACGTTCCTGTGCCTCTTGACGCTCGACCTCCTCGAACCTCTTGCGGATCTCGTCTTGGTCCTTCTTGCGCTTCTTTTCCTGCTCCTCCTCGTGCATCATTCGTTGCCACCTTGCTCTTGCCGAGGCTGCTTCATGCTCAACATGAGCCTTGTCCTCATCGGACTGCTCTGTATCTAGCCACTGCAAGAAATCACAGAGAGGTGGGGGAGTCTTTAACTCCCCAAAGTAAGAATACGAAACATGAAATGGTTAGAAAAACATGGTAGGGTTAGTGAATACCTTGGCTCTCATGCTGGCAGACACCTTAGGTGGATCATACTCGAAGTTGTCACACATGAAAAATCTCATGCCATAGCAGTAACCCAAGATTTTTGACTGCACAAGCTTGCAAAGGTCACCACAGAAGCACATTGGCACATGCACCCCTTGTGGAACGGCAACTCTCACCTTCCTCCACTTGAGGAGCTCTGGATCTGAACAAGCCATGGTTTCTAACTGAGACACTGCACAGGTTCAATAGCAATGGCATGCCATATATAATGAATGATTGGATTGGTCCATAGACCGAGTCCATGATGTTTTGGATGTGTTGTACATAAAAAGAGATCGAATCCAATGCAAGCGGATAAGTTCGCCACGCCGTCTTCAGTGCATGCTCTGCGCGAATAATTAAAACCAAAATAATGCAGCAACATATTCGTGTGTTGTCTTACCTTTCTGAGGCACCACATGGACCCCATGGTCGGACTGTCTCTGTGGTCGTGCTCCGGAGGAAGGGGCTCGTAGGGGCCCACGTCAATGCGTGGACGACCGATCGAGAAGCGCTCGTACGACCAAAGCTGAACAAGCAACGGGCAGCCAAGAAAGATGGGCTCCAAGGAGGCCACCTTATAGCAACCCGCGCAAAGACCCCTGTACGTGGCCGCCAGCACAGCACTACCCCAGCTAAACTGGGGTACGTCCTCCAGTGGAGCCTCCGCGATCGCTCTGGCGTAGGGTATGAGTGTCTTTTGCGCCGAGGTCCCGTGGGACGAGCAGAACAAGACCCAGCCGAATAACCACAGCAGGTAGGCCTCCAGGTGCCTAGCAACTGTAGCCTCGTCTGCATCAGCTCTCAAGTAATCCGCCTGCACAATGAAAATAGTTATTATAGATATGCATCAATTATTCTGTCAATGCAAATGAAACATAGAAAACGCAACACTCACACTAAACTGCATGAGCCACTTCTTTGTGGGCCCATGTGTGTTGCTGAAGGTGCGGTACGGAGGCGCGTGATCGATCCGGTGAACGTCGGCAAAGCGGCCCAACAACTCGTCCCGCCACCCTGGTTATATCGTTACAACGTTAACCATACATATGTACCTCGGAAGCCAACGGTCGTCGAGGGGCATCGTCGACAACGGGACTCGTGCGCGAAACGTGTGCTGGGGCAAACCACGCACGGCAGACATGAACGACCGGTGCTTGGCGTCAATCACCCTGTCCAGCAACTCCGGAGTCTCGTAGGGCTGCGGAGGCCCTTCGGCCATAGCTGAAAGAATTTAAATCTTTGTTAATACGAAAGTAGTCGCAGCTTGATAAATTAAATTAAACAAAAAGGTAAATGAAACAATTATAAATACAACAACATTTTAATAGTCCACATTAACCATATGAATTACATAATACATACTACATGAATTACGTTGTCCAAAGTGCACAAATTACATAGTCCGAAATAGACAAATGACCTAGTTCAAAGTACACAAATTACATAGTTTGTAAATAAATACTACATTATTCAGTGGTCACAGGAGACCATCATTGTTAGCACGACCACGGCGGCCACGAGCACGTGAAGTGGAAACTGGAGCGACGGTAGATGGCCCCGCTTGGCTTGTTCCCCTGCCATACGTCATTGCTGGACAATTCTTGTAGCTGTGACCAGTTTCATGGCACTTAGAGCAGAGGCGCACTTCTGCACCAGCTTCAGATTGATCCATGTTGTTTCGAATCCGTCTGTTCTTCCGTCTTCCAACTCCTTGGAACATTTCTGGATCAGGATCAGGAATGTAAAGTGCGTGCTCTCCAGGATTAGAAATGAAGTTTCCTAGCATACGATACCCATAAACTTCATTTTTCCAAGTGGCCCAAATTGTTTCTTTGAAATAATAGTTGGACACAAACATACGAGGCTGAAGCCCTCTCGCCTCAAGACATGCAGCAATGACATGGGTGCAGGGACGGTGATGCAGCTTTGGCTTGTGGCAGGAACAAACACATCCTTGATTGGTAATAATGCATTCTTGTGCGTGTCTCTCCCGCTGGCCTCTCAATCTACCTTTGTCCCTGCAGAGAACCTCAAATCGTCGTTCAGCGGCACCGTTGGCGGTCACACGGTGTCTACGAGCCTTTTTCATTGCCTTTTCCATGTACTCAGTCAATTTGTATCCATAGACCTTCTGGTTGTCAGACATTGATTTGTTTGCCACTGCAAAACGGTCCCTGAAATACTTGATTGTCCGATATAAGAAGAACTCCACAATTCCAACTAGGGGGAGTCCCCTTACACCCCGGAGCACCCAATTATACACCTCAGCTAGGTTTGTAGTCATTATGCCATATCTAGCACCACCCTCGTCAAAAAATAAAGCCCATTTCTCTTTGGGCTCATGCTCAATCCACTGAGAGAATGTCTTAATGGCCCGACCGGGTTTGCGCACGACGTGTGGACCATCAAGGCCAACGTCATCAAGCGAAACGGGATGTTGGTCCTCACTATTAACCGGTCTCTTTGCAAGCTCTTCTGTTTGTTTCTTTGTAAGTTCATCAAGTTTCTTCCAAATAAGGTTGAATTTTCTCTCTTGATTCTGGATGCATAGCCGCTTAAATAGTTTCATCAGGGTCTTGTTTTTGAATTGGCTATGAAAGTTGGCACCCATATGCCTCATACACCACCTACTCTTCAAGTCAGGCCACTGCACAGCCCTCTCACGTTCAATGCTGCCATTCTGCATGTCCTCGACTGCTTGTAAAATGCCTTTGTGCCGGTCATGAATAACACAGACATTCGGTACATCCTTAACAATCATCTGCTTCACTCTCTCAAGAAACCAATACCAGCTATCTCCTGACTCTTTCTCCACAAAGGCGATCGCCAACGGCAACACCTGATTGTTACCATCGGACCCAATAGCAGTCAGGATGGTTCCTTTGTACCTACCAGTCAAAAATGTGCCATCAATACAAATGACTGGTCGGCAATGCTGAAAAGCGTCAATGCAAGCACCCAAGGCTAGGAATGAACGCTGCAACACCTGCTTGCCTGGTTTCTCAGCACAGGGATAGGTTTTCAAGTCATAGTAACTGCCTTGATTTCTCAAACATATGTTGTGCAGCAGGGCTGGAAGATTGTTATACGATGCTTCATACGTCCCCCATTTCATCTCCATTGCCTTCTGCTTTGCTCTATACGCTTTGTTGTAGCTGATTTTGTAATGAAATTTTTCTTCCACGGCACAAATAATTGATTTTGGCTCGATGCTGGGATTGTCGACGATCTGAGCATACATGAATTGAACCACAAAATCTGTTGTAAGGTTGCGGTGATGTGGTTTTAACAACTCAAGCTGGCATTCATGCTCCACCAATTTCGACACCTCCCAGTAATCAGTCCACTTGCCTTTAAATGCATGAACTCTAAAAGGGCAGTTGCTTTGCACGCAACACACATCATATACCTTTGGGCTGCTCTTCACCACTCGGAACTGCCTTTGCAAAGATAGTGTAGACCACCGCTTTATGGCTTCCTTAACTTCATCCCCACTTGCATACATTGCACCGACAGAAACCTCATTCTCTCTGTACTCCCAATCCACCGCTTCACCTTCATTGACAGTTAGAGCTGAATAGTCATAGCTTGCCCAGTTGCGTGGCACGGGATAACAATCCTCCTCATCTGAAGTGTCTCCCTCCATGGCATCAAACTGCTCTTGCCCCTCCCTCTCAACCTGCTCGACCAACTCAGGGATGCGTTCCCCCTCATCAGCCTCGCCGGTTGGTTCATGGGGTGCGTCTTCACCATCTACCTCCTCGTGTTCTCCATCTACCTCCTCTTGTTCAGTATCTTCTTGGGCAGGATCGGCTGTAATTGCATTCTCGTCATCTTGATGCTGACTGCTGGACCCAATCTTCTGATAAACTTGAACAAACAAGACTAGTGGTAAGCCACGCTCGGTAGCTATATTGACATACTCTCTCCAGTTTTGGGTTCCAGCAAGGGGCATCAACTCCCAAAACAGGGGTGTGTCCATTCGAAACCTTACTACAGCCATGACTGACAGCTCAAATTGCTCCCTGTCAAGTCCAAATGCCTTGAATAGCCAGTTGCACACTGAGGTCCAGTTCCTCTCTCTTGCTCGAACTACTTGTTTGGTGAAAGACTTAAATTCGGACAAGTCTACCCCTTCAGGACCATACCTAACCTCCCCAGGCCCATAAAACACTTGGAAAAATAAACTCTCTGACATGCCTGCCAACATTAACCACGACAATGATACCTGTGAGTAACTCACCTTTGCTTTCAATTATACTACCAAAATTTTAACACATTTAGAAAATATACACCGACAAAACATCTACATATAGTCATATCAAAATTACCACCTACCATCAGTATCTGGGTATCTAAAGAATTTTATAAAACAAAACTACAAATTACTAATTACTAGTTTTGTATGACAACGGCTACCTACCTATCTACAAAAATACTAACTACCATATACATATACCTAGTATCTACGTGTATACAGTCTAACTAGCTATCTACAGAATACTAACTACCATCTACATATGCCTATAAATAATTACACCAAAAATATATAAAGCGGTCTAGATGTACTAACTAATTTTTTTCTATTTCCTAGTTCATATAAAATAACTACACTTAAAACTAAAATCTACGTGTGCACAACTATGTCTAAAACCTAGCATCTAAAATTACACCTAACATTTATAAAACAGTCTAGATCTACAAACTTATTTTTTTTCTATGTCCTAGTTCATATAAAAAAACTCAATTAAACGGAATAATTAAACGGTCTAGATGTACTAACTAATTTTTTCTATTCCCTAGTTCATATAAAATAACTACACTTAAAACTAAAATCTACGTCTGCACAACTATTTCTAAAACCTAGCATCTAAAATTACAGAGTCTAGATCTACAAACTTATTTTTTTCTATGTCCTAGTTCATATAAAAAAACTCAATTTAAAACTAAAATCTACGTGTGCACATGCTGGCTAACTATATCTAAAAGCTAGCATCTACAAATAGCTATCTAAAAACATAAATGAAATTGACTGCAAGGTAAATAAAATTTTACCTGATGCGAAGTGTAGATCTTGCAGAGCTTCGCTGTGTAACACCCAAAAAAAAAAATCCATCACAAAAAGCTATTTAAAAAGTTAAAAAAAAAAATTGTTTTAGGGTCAACTTGTGTTTGATGCATCCATGCTGCTGCATTTTATTTTGAGTGGTTCGAATTCAAATTTGGTTGAATTCGAATTTAGTTTGAGTGTGTTTTGCTTAAACTTCAGCAAGTCTGCTTTTGCCCCCTTAACTCTTCAGCCCGCAAAGCTTCCCCCCCTCTTCTCGCTGCGGCCCAGCCAGCAGCAGCGCCGCGGCCGCTACCGCGCGCTCGGCCCGCTTGGCCAGCCGCGGCCCAGCAGCGCGCAGGCCGCGCCCGCCGACGCCGAAGGCGCCCCGCCCCCTTTTTCCGCTTTCCCTTCGCGCCCGCGCCCCGCAGCCGCTTGGGCTTTTTCCGCCTTCGCCCCGCGCCGCTGACCGCCGGGCCCCACCTGTCATCTCCCTCCTCCCGCCCGCGCCGCTCAACGGCCGGCCGCCGCATTTGCTCCGCCTTCACCGCGCCGCTTTACTCCCCCGGAGGCGCCGCATAGCACCAGTAACCGCCGCCCTTTCTCCTCCTCGGACCCGTAACGGCTCCCCCCCCCTTCAAGACCCCACTCGCGCGCGCCATTAAGGGCCGCCGAGCTCTCCCCGCCGGCCGCCCGTTTCCCCTCCCCTCGCGTCGCCCCCGCTGCCCTCCCGCGCCCTATAAATAACCCCCGCGGCTCCACCGTGCTCCCCAGCCTCTTCCCCGCCCAAAATCGCCGCTCTAGCCGCCGGCCGCCGCTCGCCGGAGTCCGCCGCCGCCCGCGCTCTTCCCCCTTCAAAGGTGAGCCGCCGCCGCCGCCCTAGCCTCGGTAAGAACGCCCTCAACCTCTTCCCCGTCGCCCTAGCTTCCTCCAGGGCCAAACCGCGCCTCGAATCGAGCTTCCTAGCTCGCGGCCGCCGCTTCTCCGGCGAAGCGCCGCCGCCTCCGCCGCCGCGCGTCGTCGCCCCCGCCACCAGCGCGCCGCCGCACCCCGCCGGGCGCATCCCAGCCGCCCACCCTTGATCCAACGGCCCGGATCAAATCTGACCCGGGTCAATACCGGTCAAACCCGCCGCGCCCTGGCACTTTTGCAAAAGAGCCCCTGGGTTTTCTGGTAATCGCAGCGCCGTCCAGCTCAGTTCAAAAATAATTAGAGTTTAGCCCCTGGATCTTTCGTTTTAGCCCCTGTCCTTTTGTTTAATCTTGTCAGCCACCCCAGCTTAGCTCTTTTACGCGTTAGCCCCCCAGTTTTGTTTAAATTAGAGTTTAGTCCTCGGTTTTTTCTCAGTTTAGCCCCTGGAAACTAAGTTTCCTTACCAGCAGGTCCCTAAACCTTGTTTAGCTCATATCTTAGCCGTTTTAACTCCGTTTTGAGCGATTCTTGCGCTCACGGATTCGTCTCTGCGTAAGGAACAGTTTTATGTGCTTGTTTTGTTCTGTTTATTATTTTTGGTGTACTGTTCTTTTATTTATTTGTATTGCTTGTGTGTTCGTGTAGAGAGCGTGAACTTCGAAGAAGGACAAAGTGCGTAGAAAAGACGTGTGTTGGTCTGTAAGGATAGTCTTGAAGTCCTAGAAAGCTGCCAGGGTAAGCGGGCCCGGCCTCGGGGAGGCGGGACGTTACTTGCAGGACAAGAGCCAACTGAGAGCGCAGAGGAGGAGATCCCCTGCCCCGCTGCTTCACCACCCCGCAAGAGGCTTCGCTATGGCACTCCTGGTTCTATCACCGGCTTCCTAGGCTAGGCTCATAGCTTAGTTTTAATCAAGTTTTTCCGTTAGAATCGTTCCTGCGAGGACGTGCGATGTGTTAGTTTTTGCTGTGTGAACAATGGTTGATTTGGAGTTTTGTTATGATTGTGATGTTTTGTGGTGTGATGGCTGCAAATACATCCTGAAATAAAATAAGTTAAGTCTTTTAAAAAAATTTAAATCTTAGCCCCTTTTCTTTCATCTTTCAAGCAATGCAATTCTGTTCACGTCATCTCTCAGACACAGCAGCACTGTTTGATTTTTAACCGAAGTTTCAGAACTCCGATCGACATGAAACCAATTGGGTTGGAATGAGGATTTAATAAGTTACTTCCTGGTAAAATATCGCGATTTTAGGACTTTCAGTTCGTGAGTTATGCAACCGTCTTTACAGAAATGAGAATCTGTCAGAACAGCCTGACCCAGTTAGCTTCCTTATTTTATATCTCGAGCTACAGACATCGGATGGAAGTGATTCAACTTGGGTTAGCTTCAGAATTTTATGAACTAACTCCTGGTAAAAATACACGATTTTTAGGTACACTATCTAAGAGTTACAACTGTTTTAGCAAGGGAGGCAAAATCTGTACAATCTGAACATTTGTCAATCTTTCAATCTTTGATTACTTATGATGCTTTACTCCTTTGTCTACACCGATCTGAGCCTTATGTTCCTAACAAATCAGATGGTGAACACCAGGTCTGGAGGAGGACAGGACGTCCCAAGTCAGAGGCGTGCACATATCATCAACCAGCAGATCCCGGCACTGCCACCCCCACCGACTCCGCAAGCACCGCCTCCCCAACCGGATCCAGCCATGGAACAGTTCTTCGCAAACCAGACAGTACTGCTACAGAACCTCACCACGGTCGTTCAAAATTTACAAGCTCAACAGAACCAACCGCCACCAAATGCACCACCACCGCCACCACCGCCCAGGGACAAGCACCGGGAATTCATGAGTCATCACCCTCCTACTTACTCTCACTCAGCCGATCCCTTGGATGCTGATGATTGGCTAAAGATTATCACCAAGAAGCTGGAACAGACACAATGCACAGATCATGAGAAGGTTTTGTATGCATCTGGTCGTTTGGAGGGTTCTGCATCTGACTGGTGGGATGCTTTCACCACTGCTCATCAGACTCCCGACACCATCACTTGGGAAGAATTTAGAACTGGTTTCCGTACACACCATATTCCAGCTGGTGTGATGAAGCTCAAGCAGAGAGAATTTCTAGCTTTGACTCAGGGTAATATGACCGTCAGTGAGTACCGGGATAGATTCACTCAACTGTCTCGCTATTCCCCTAATGAAGTTGATACTGATGAAAAGAGGCAGGAGCGTTTCCTGAATGGTCTGATAGGCCCGCTCAACTATCAACTGCAAAGTCACACCTTTCCAAATTTCCAGATGTTGCTAGACAAGGCCATTGGATTGGAAAGCAAGCGCAAGGAGCTTGGTGAGCAGAAGCGAAAATTCAAGTCCCAGGGACAATTTAGTGGCAACAGCCGCCCTCGCTACAACTCACCGCAGGGGTTTCAGAACCGCTTCGGAGGACACAGTGGAGGCTATCAGCAGAATCAACAGGGTCAACGTTCCTCTCAACAGTTTCAGCGTTTCAACCAACAAGCACCACGCACTCCCAACCCGCAGCAGAATCGGTCCGGCAACGCCACAGGTGCACCTGCAAGGGCTAATCACCCGGTCACCCCCGTTCAACCAAATGGATGCTTCAAGTGTGGCGAAGTGGGGCATTATGCCAATAACTGCCCCAAGCGCAACCCTCAGACTCCCCAGAATCAGAGAAGCAATGCCCCGAGGTCTGCTCAACCGTCTTCTCAAGGCAACAAGGGCCAGCAGAACTTCGTACGTGGAAGAGTGAACCACGTGACTGCCGATACTGCCCAGGAAGCTAATGATGTTGTGCTCGGTACGTTCCTCATCAACTCTGTACCTGTATCAGTTTTGTTTGATTCTGGAGCATCGCATTCGTTTATAACAGCACAATTTGTGGCGAAGCATGACATTCCTAAACAATCTATGAGAAAGATGTTACTAGTTAATTCCCCGGGCGGCGAGATGAAAGCTAGTCACCTGTGCCCGCGGGTCAATCTTAAAATTTTGGGGATAGATTTTCCATCCGACCTAGTGGTCTTAAAATCCCGTGGTATTGATGTAATTCTGGGAATGGATTGGCTAGCAGCATATGATGGGATTATTCAGTGTGCCAAAAAAGTCCGTGTTACTAACCAGCCCTCAGGGGGACAAGATTGAATTTATTGCTACTGGTTCAGCTAAGGAAGAGAGTACAGCCAACCACCTAGAAGGAAAGGCGTTAGAAGATATCAAAATCGTCTGCGAATATCCAGATGTCTTTCCGGAGGACTTACCAGGTATGCCACCTGACCGTGATATTGAGTTCTCTATTGAGCTTATACCTGGCACTGCACCCATATCTAAAAGACCCTATAGAATGGATGTCAAAGATCTAGAAGAACTTAAGAAACAAATAGAAGAGTTGTTACGTAAGGGTTTTATACGCCCTAGCTCGTCACCTTGGGGAGCGTCTGTTCTCTTCGTTGACAAAAAGGATGGCACCAGAAGGTTGTGTGTGGATTATAGAGCTCTCAATGATGTGACTATCAAAAACAAATATCCACTCCCTAGGATCGAAGACCTATTTGATCAAATGAGAGGTGCAAAAGTGTTCTCCAAAATCGATTTACGATCAGGCTATCACCAATTGAAAATCCGAGCAGAAGATATTCCGAAGACAGCATTCACTTCCAGATATGGTCTATATGAGTTCCTTGTGATGTCTTTCGGGTTGACAAATGCGCCGGCATACTTCATGTATTTGATGAATAAGATTTTTATGGAATACCTTGACAAGTTTGTGGTAGTTTTCATTGACGACATCCTGGTGTTCTCTAAGAGTGAAGAAGAGCATGAGGAACACCTGAGATTGGTACTACAGAAGCTAAGAGAAAACCAATTATACGCAAAATTTAGCAAGTGTGATTTTTGGTTGAAAGAGGTTTCCTTTCTTGGACATGTTATCACCGATGGAGGAATCATGGTAGACCCCGGTAAGGTTCAAGATGTGTTGAACTGGGATCCGCCTCAGAACGTGCCAGAAATCAGGAGCTTTCTTGGACTAGCAGGTTACTACCGTAGATTCATTGAAGGATTCTCAAAGATCGTAAAACCCCTCACCTCGTTATTGGAGAAAGGAAAAGAATTCAAGTGGGATGGAGCGTGTCAAGCCAGCTTTGAAGAACTGAAGAAAAGATTAACCACTGCTCCTGTGCTGATAATGCCTGATATTCACAAGGGGTTCGACGTTTACTGTGATGCTTCACGTCTAGGACTTGGATGTGTTTTGATGCAAGAAGGCAGAGTAGTGGCCTATGCCTCTAGACAATTGAGAAAACATGAACAGAACTATCCTACGCATGATTTGGAGTTAGCTGCCGTAGTGCACGCATTAAAGATTTGGAGACATTATATGGTGGGTAACAAATGTCAGATCTTCACTGACCATAAGAGTTTGAAATACATCTTCACCCAAAAGGATCTTAATCTGAGACAGCGCAGATGGCTAGAATTGATTAAAGATTACGATTTGAGTATTCAGTATCATCCGGGTAAAGCTAATGTTGTAGCGGATGCTTTGAGCCGAAAAAGTCAAGCTAATGCAACTACAGCCAGATTGATGCCTCAAGAGTTGTGCTGGGAAATGGAGCGACTTAACTTAGGGTTTCTTGCTCAAACTGAAGTCATGACCATGGAAGTAGAGCCTACCCTCGAACAAGAAATTAGAAAAGGACAATTGACGGATGCCAAAATCAAGGAAATTAAAACCTTGATTAGTTTTGGAAAAACTCCAGATTTTACTGAAGATGACCAAGGAACTGTATGGTTCAGAAAAAGAATTTGTGTACCCGATAATGACCACCTTCGTGAACTCATATTGAAGGAAGCCCATGATTCAGCCTATTCTATTCATCCAGGGAGTACTAAGATGTACCAGGATTTGAAAGAGAAATACTGGTGGTATGGGTTAAAAGAGATGTAGCTACACACGTTGCTTTGTGTGACGTATGCCAGAGAGTAAAGGCAGAACACCAAAGGCCAGCCGGTCTACTTCAACCCCTGAAAATACCCGAGTGGAAATGGGATGAAATTGGTATGGATTTTATCGTGGGATTACCCCGCACTCGCGATGGCTACGACTCTATATGGGTTATTGTGGATAGGCTAACTAAAGTTGCTCACTTCATACCAGTCAAAATCACGTACACAGAGGCCAAGTTGGCAGAACTGTATATGTCAAGGATTGTGTGCTTACATGGTGTTCCAAAGAAAATAGTGTCTGATCGAGGCACCCAGTTCACGTCACGCTTCTGGCAAAAGTTACACGAATCAATGGATACAAAGCTTAATTTCAGTTCGGCGTATCATCCACAAACTGATGGTCAGACTGAAAGGATCAATCAAATCCTAGAGGATATGCTGAGAGCCTGTGCATTAAAGCATAGTGACAGTTGGGATAAAAGTTTGCCGTACGCGGAATTCTCTTATAACAATAGTTATCAAACTAGTCTCAAGATGGCTCCATTTGAAGCTCTATACGGGAGAAAATGCAGAACACCTTTGTATTGGAGTCAAACGGGAGAAAGTCAGGTTTTTGGACCAGAAATTCTTCAAGAGGCCGAGAAACAAGTCCAAATGATCCGAGACAATCTTAGGACTGCACAGTCCCGGCAGAAGAGTTATGCTGACACTCGAAGGAGAGAACTGACATTTGAAGTCGGAGATTACGTGTATCTCAAGGTTTCGCCAATCCGAGGTCTTCGAAGGTTCAAGGTTAAAGGAAAGTTGTCACCACGTTATATTGGTCCTTTTCAAATCTTGGAAAGAAAGGGTGAAGTGGCATATCAACTAGAATTGCCTGCTCGATTGTCCGATGTACATGATGTGTTTCATATATCTCAGTTGAAAAAGTGTTTGAGGATACCCGAAGAACAGTTACCTCTGGAAGAACTCAATGTGCAAGATGATTTGACCTATACGGAACATCCTATCAAGATATTAGAGACATCTGAAAGAATCACTAGAAGTAAAGTGGTCAAAATGTGTAAAGTTCAGTGGAGTCACCACTCCGAGGACGAGGCTACCTGGGAGAGAGAAGATGAACTTATCGCAGAATTTCCTCAGCTATTTCTCAATCCTTCTGAATCTCGAGGACGAGATTCTCTTTAAGGGGGTAGGATTTGTAACACCCAAAAAAAAAAAATCCATCACAAAAAGCTATTTAAAAAGTTAAAAAAAAAATTGTTTTAGGGTCAACTTGTGTTTGATGCATCCATGCTGCTGCATTTTATTTTGAGTGGTTCGAATTCAAATTTGGTTGAATTCGAATTTAGTTTGAGTGTGTTTTGCTTAAACTTCAGCAAGTCTGCTTTTGCCCCCTTAACTCTTCAGCCCGCAAAGCTTCCCCCCCCTCTTCTCGCTGCGGCCCAGCCAGCAGCAGCGCCGCGGCCGCTACCGCGCGCTCGGCCCGCTTGGCCAGCCGCGGCCCAGCAGCGCGCAGGCCGCGCCCGCCGACGCCGAAGGCGCCCCGCCCCCTTTTTCCGCTTTCCCTTCGCGCCCGCGCCCCGCAGCCGCTTGGGCTTTTTCCGCCTTCGCCCCGCGCCGCTGACCGCCGGGCCCCACCTGTCATCTCCCTCCTCCCGCCCGCGCCGCTCAACGGCCGGCCGCCGCATTTGCTCCGCCTTCACCGCGCCGCTTTACTCCCCCGGAGGCGCCGCATAGCACCAGTAACCGCCGCCCTTTCTCCTCCTCGGACCCGTAACGGCTCCCCCCCCCTTCAAGACCCCACTCGCGCGCGCCATTAAGGGCCGCCGAGCTCTCCCCGCCGGCCGCCCGTTTCCCCTCCCCTCGCGTCGCCCCCGCTGCCCTCCCGCGCCCTATAAATAACCCCCGCGGCTCCACCGTGCTCCCCAGCCTCTTCCCCGCCCAAAATCGCCGCTCTAGCCGCCGGCCGCCGCTCGCCGGAGTCCGCCGCCGCCCGCGCTCTTCCCCCTTCAAAGGTGAGCCGCCGCCGCCGCCCTAGCCTCGGTAAGAACGCCCTCAACCTCTTCCCCGTCGCCCTAGCTTCCTCCAGGGCCAAACCGCGCCTCGAATCGAGCTTCCTAGCTCGCGGCCGCCGCTTCTCCGGCGAAGCGCCGCCGCCTCCGCCGCCGCGCGTCGTCGCCCCCGCCACCAGCGCGCCGCCGCACCCCGCCGGGCGCATCCCAGCCGCCCACCCTTGATCCAACGGCCCGGATCAAATCTGACCCGGGTCAATACCGGTCAAACCCGCCGCGCCCTGGCACTTTTGCAAAAGAGCCCCTGGGTTTTCTGGTAATCGCAGCGCCGTCCAGCTCAGTTCAAAAATAATTAGAGTTTAGCCCCTGGATCTTTCGTTTTAGCCCCTGTCCTTTTGTTTAATCTTGTCAGCCACCCCAGCTTAGCTCTTTTACGCGTTAGCCCCCCAGTTTTGTTTAAATTAGAGTTTAGTCCTCGGTTTTTTCTCAGTTTAGCCCCTGGAAACTAAGTTTCCTTACCAGCAGGTCCCTAAACCTTGTTTAGCTCATATCTTAGCCGTTTTAACTCCGTTTTGAGCGATTCTTGCGCTCACGGATTCGTCTCTGCGTAAGGAACAGTTTTATGTGCTTGTTTTGTTCTGTTTATTATTTTTGGTGTACTGTTCTTTTATTTATTTGTATTGCTTGTGTGTTCGTGTAGAGAGCGTGAACTTCGAAGAAGGACAAAGTGCGTAGAAAAGACGTGTGTTGGTCTGTAAGGATAGTCTTGAAGTCCTAGAAAGCTGCCAGGGTAAGCGGGCCCGGCCTCGGGGAGGCGGGACGTTACTTGCAGGACAAGAGCCAACTGAGAGCGCAGAGGAGGAGATCCCCTGCCCCGCTGCTTCACCACCCCGCAAGAGGCTTCGCTATGGCACTCCTGGTTCTATCACCGGCTTCCTAGGCTAGGCTCATAGCTTAGTTTTAATCAAGTTTTTCCGTTAGAATCGTTCCTGCGAGGACGTGCGATGTGTTAGTTTTTGCTGTGTGAACAATGGTTGATTTGGAGTTTTGTTATGATTGTGATGTTTTGTGGTGTGATGGCTGCAAATACATCCTGAAATAAAATAAGTTAAGTCTTTTAAAAAATTTAAATCTTAGCCCCTTTTCTTTCATCTTTCAAGCAATGCAATTCTGTTCACGTCATCTCTCAGACACAGCAGCACTGTTTGATTTTTAACCGAAGTTTCAGAACTCCGATCGACATGAAACCAATTGGGTTGGAATGAGGATTTAATAAGTTACTTCCTGGTAAAATATCGCGATTTTAGGACTTTCAGTTCGTGAGTTATGCAACCGTCTTTACAGAAATGAGAATCTGTCAGAACAGCCTGACCCAGTTAGCTTCCTTATTTTATATCTCGAGCTACAGACATCGGATGGAAGTGATTCAACTTGGGTTAGCTTCAGAATTTTATGAACTAACTCCTGGTAAAAATACACGATTTTTAGGTACACTATCTAAGAGTTACAACTGTTTTAGCAAGGGAGGCAAAATCTGTACAATCTGAACATTTGTCAATCTTTCAATCTTTGATTACTTATGATGCTTTACTCCTTTGTCTACACCGATCTGAGCCTTATGTTCCTAACAAATCAGATGGTGAACACCAGGTCTGGAGGAGGACAGGACGTCCCAAGTCAGAGGCGTGCACATATCATCAACCAGCAGATCCCGGCACTGCCACCCCCACCGACTCCGCAAGCACCGCCTCCCCAACCGGATCCAGCCATGGAACAGTTCTTCGCAAACCAGACAGTACTGCTACAGAACCTCACCACGGTCGTTCAAATTTACAAGCTCAACAGAACCAACCGCCACCAAATGCACCACCACCGCCACCACCGCCCAGGGACAAGCACCGGGAATTCATGAGTCATCACCCTCCTACTTACTCTCACTCAGCCGATCCCTTGGATGCTGATGATTGGCTAAAGATTATCACCAAGAAGCTGGAACAGACACAATGCACAGATCGTGAGAAGGTTTTGTATGCATCTGGTCGTTTGGAGGGTTCTGCATCTGACTGGTGGGATGCTTTCACCACTGCTCATCAGACTCCCGACACCATCACTTGGGAAGAATTTAGAACTGGTTTCCGTACACACCATATTCCAGCTGGTGTGATGAAGCTCAAGCAGAGAGAATTTCTAGCTTTGACTCAGGGTAATATGACCGTCAGTGAGTACCGGGATAGATTCACTCAACTGTCTCGCTATTCCCCTAATGAAGTTGATACTGATGAAAAGAGGCAGGAGCGTTTCCTGAATGGTCTGATAGGCCCGCTCAACTATCAACTGCAAAGTCACACCTTTCCAAATTTCCAGATGTTGCTAGACAAGGCCATTGGATTGGAAAGCAAGCGCAAGGAGCTTGGTGAGCAGAAGCGAAAATTCAAGTCCCAGGGACAATTTAGTGGCAACAGCCGCCCTCGCTACAACTCACCGCAGGGGTTTCAGAACCGCTTCGGAGGACACAGTGGAGGCTATCAGCAGAATCAACAGGGTCAACGTTCCTCTCAACAGTTTCAGCGTTTCAACCAACAAGCACCACGCACTCCCAACCCGCAGCAGAATCGGTCCGGCAACGCCACAGGTGCACCTGCAAGGGCTAATCACCCGGTCACCCCCGTTCAACCAAATGGATGCTTCAAGTGTGGCGAAGTGGGGCATTATGCCAATAACTGCCCCAAGCGCAACCCTCAGACTCCCCAGAATCAGAGAAGCAATGCCCCGAGGTCTGCTCAACCGTCTTCTCAAGGCAACAAGGGCCAGCAGAACTTCGTACGTGGAAGAGTGAACCACGTGACTGCCGATACTGCCCAGGAAGCTAATGATGTTGTGCTCGGTACGTTCCTCATCAACTCTGTACCTGTATCAGTTTTGTTTGATTCTGGAGCATCGCATTCGTTTATAACAGCACAATTTGTGGCGAAGCATGACATTCCTAAACAATCTATGAGAAAGATGTTACTAGTTAATTCCCCGGGCGGCGAGATGAAAGCTAGTCACCTGTGCCCGCGGGTCAATCTTAAAATTTTGGGGATAGATTTTCCATCCGACCTAGTGGTCTTAAAATCCCGTGGTATTGATGTAATTCTGGGAATGGATTGGCTAGCAGCATATGATGGGATTATTCAGTGTGCCAAAAAAGTCCGTGTTACTAACCAGCCCTCAGGGGGACAAGATTGAATTTATTGCTACTGGTTCAGCTAAGGAAGAGAGTACAGCCAACCACCTAGAAGGAAAGGCGTTAGAAGATATCAAAATCGTCTGCGAATATCCAGATGTCTTTCCGGAGGACTTACCAGGTATGCCACCTGACCGTGATATTGAGTTCTCTATTGAGCTTATACCTGGCACTGCACCCATATCTAAAAGACCCTATAGAATGGATGTCAAAGATCTAGAAGAACTTAAGAAACAAATAGAAGAGTTGTTACGTAAGGGTTTTATACGCCCTAGCTCGTCACCTTGGGGAGCGTCTGTTCTCTTCGTTGACAAAAAGGATGGCACCAGAAGGTTGTGTGTGGATTATAGAGCTCTCAATGATGTGACTATCAAAAACAAATATCCACTCCCTAGGATCGAAGACCTATTTGATCAAATGAGAGGTGCAAAAGTGTTCTCCAAAATCGATTTACGATCAGGCTATCACCAATTGAAAATCCGAGCAGAAGATATTCCGAAGACAGCATTCACTTCCAGATATGGTCTATATGAGTTCCTTGTGATGTCTTTCGGGTTGACAAATGCGCCGGCATACTTCATGTATTTGATGAATAAGATTTTTATGGAATACCTTGACAAGTTTGTGGTAGTTTTCATTGACGACATCCTGGTGTTCTCTAAGAGTGAAGAAGAGCATGAGGAACACCTGAGATTGGTACTACAGAAGCTAAGAGAAAACCAATTATACGCAAAATTTAGCAAGTGTGATTTTTGGTTGAAAGAGGTTTCCTTTCTTGGACATGTTATCACCGATGGAGGAATCATGGTAGACCCCGGTAAGGTTCAAGATGTGTTGAACTGGGATCCGCCTCAGAACGTGCCAGAAATCAGGAGCTTTCTTGGACTAGCAGGTTACTACCGTAGATTCATTGAAGGATTCTCAAAGATCGTAAAACCCCTCACCTCGTTATTGGAGAAAGGAAAAGAATTCAAGTGGGATGGAGCGTGTCAAGCCAGCTTTGAAGAACTGAAGAAAAGATTAACCACTGCTCCTGTGCTGATAATGCCTGATATTCACAAGGGGTTCGACGTTTACTGTGATGCTTCACGTCTAGGACTTGGATGTGTTTTGATGCAAGAAGGCAGAGTAGTGGCCTATGCCTCTAGACAATTGAGAAAACATGAACAGAACTATCCTACGCATGATTTGGAGTTAGCTGCCGTAGTGCACGCATTAAAGATTTGGAGACATTATATGGTGGGTAACAAATGTCAGATCTTCACTGACCATAAGAGTTTGAAATACATCTTCACCCAAAAGGATCTTAATCTGAGACAGCGCAGATGGCTAGAATTGATTAAAGATTACAATTTGAGTATTCAGTATCATCCGGGTAAAGCTAATGTTGTAGCGGATGCTTTGAGCCGAAAAAGTCAAGCTAATGCAACTACAGCCAGATTGATGCCTCAAGAGTTGTGCTGGGAAATGGAGCGACTTAACTTAGGGTTTCTTGCTCAAACTGAAGTCATGACCATGGAAGTAGAGCCTACCCTCGAACAAGAAATTAGAAAAGGACAATTGACGGATGCCAAAATCAAGGAAATTAAAACCTTGATTAGTTTTGGAAAAACTCCAGATTTTACTGAAGATGACCAAGGAACTGTATGGTTCAGAAAAAGAATTTGTGTACCCGATAATGACCACCTTCGTGAACTCATATTGAAGGAAGAGAGTACAGCCAACCACCTAGAAGGAAAGGCGTTAGAAGATATCAAAATCGTCTGCGAATATCCGACCATTACGGCGAAAGCGCCTTTCGCCGGATGGGGCGGCGAAAGCGCCGTGGGCCCCTGGCGCCGACAGCTTATCGCCGGATGGGCCGGCGGTTTTTGTTTTGACCGCGGTAAAAGCGCTTTGACCGCACCGACGGTCCTTATCGCCGTCCCATACGGCGATAGCCCTGCCTGTCGCCGTTTCATCCGGCGATAGCCGTTACATCTGGCGACATAAGACCAAAGCTGCAATTTTTTGAGCCAACAATTTATTTTTAAAAAATCGTAAAAAAATATAAAAATAAAAAAATTCTGGAAAAGGCGATAGTCTATGCTGCATCCAGTCACGCAGGGCCTTAACGTGCGACCGGACCGGCCCATCAAGCCACGCAAGCGCGACGGTTCAGCTCCGCTCCACCTTCTTTAACCTCGTGACAGTCTCTCTGGGGAGCCGCTGTATACCGCAGATGCGGGTTCCTGCCGGTCGCCGCACACCCCCTCACCCTCACACGCGCAAACGCAGTGACACTGACACTGACAGCTCACACATCACCATCACGGGTCCCACGAGGATAGATTTTTTTAAAAAAAATCATATTTCACAAACCGATGATCCAAATCAAAATCCGATTGCACCACTACATTTGTTATGATGAGAGCTTCAAAACTAGACCACACTTAACTATGTTTAAAATTTTTAAAAAATATTTTTTTAAAAGAAGGAACAACTCATTAGATTTTAGCAAGCAAAACAAATTATCTGATCTTATGGAACAAAAATATCATATAAAATAACATAAATTATTAAAGGTGGAACAAATCATGTAAAAAACGTGAAACAAAATATTATACATGGGGAACAAAAATGTATACTTATGGAACAAAAATATATACATGTAGAACAAATGTATTATGAGATTATTGGAACAAAAATATTTATACAGGAGGAACAAAATATTGTACGTTTGGAATACAATATATGACTTTGAGAACAAATTATCACTCATGATACAAATTATACTAAAATTATCTTCAAATAAAGAAAGGAAAAAATCGGTGCGGTGGGAGAGAATACAATGTAAAAGAAAATTATAAGAAAGAAAGAAACAAAAAGTATAATATAAAAAGAAAGAAAAAATTAAAAAAACAATGTCGCCCTCAGCATGCTTGGGGCAGGATAGCAAGCATGCGTGTGTGTGCATGCAGCGACGCAGCGTGCATGGTGCCGTGTGGTGCCAGCGGTGTCAGACACATGCATGGACAGGCAGGCAGCTTGCATACAGGTGAGTGGAGCCGTGGAAAGCGTTATGCGGCGGAGGTGCTAGCGCCGCGTACGCGGCGCATAGCAAATCCGGTCTCTCTGTGCTGACACAGCCGCCGCCGAGTCGAGATGGTTGGAGCGGGTGGAAGGTGGGGGAGCAGCCGGCGGCAAGGTCGCCGCCGGTCGGGGTGGTGGTCGGCCGGCGGCCTGATGATTAGGGCTAGAGTTTGGGAATTGCCATGGTTCTATTGTTCACCAGAGTTAGAGGGAGGTTTCGGGGGAGGCGGAGGCCCGGCAATGAAGGCGGGTTGGCCGGCGGTGCGGGAGTGCCGCCGACCGGGTAGGACCGAACAACCGGTGGATGGTGGACGGCGGCGGGGGTGACACGTTTAACTGGTGATAAGGACATCGCCACGCTAAACACGTACGTGCTACGGGCTTTCCCGAGTTACAACTCGTCTCCAACTCAGCCGCCATGTTCAGTTCGGATTCAGCCGACACCCCTGCACGGTTTCGACGATATCTCCCTCATACGACATGGAAACGAGGCGTATAAGTATGCATTGGAAAGGGGACGACGACGCCGTCGTTTTGGTTCTGGTCCTAGCCGTGGATCACGCTGTGCGACCACGACAAGGTGCCGCGTTACCTGTTGTGGGCACGCCCGTGAAACGGAACTCCCCAAGTACCTGCATTAGTCCTGGAAGCCCTAATGCAAGTAGTTCTTCACAAGCGGTATCGAAAACCATCATCGAATAACTTTTGTTGATAATTTACATCGATGTACAGCTTAGAGTCTGTACAAGGCTACAAGCGGGCCTCAAAGCCTCCGCTTATTCAGAAAATATAAAACTATCATTACTATGTAGAGCCTCAGCATCGCGGTGGAGCACATCACTATTCCGAGCCTTCGTCGTCTGCTCCGTCTTCGGTGAAGTCCTCTGGTATGAAGCAGAAGCAAGGGTGAGCACTCCTGACAGGGGTACTCAGCAAGTCCCAAAGGAATTTAATAGATTAATTAAGTTTTGGTCCTGGAGGGGCAAAACCTCCCTACCAGTCCCAGTTAGTGAACAAAAGTACTTCAACCTGCGGTAAGGAAAATCCGCGGGTCATGTTCATTTTAGTGATCTAATCGACGGGGACTTTTACCAATTGGACTCTTGCCGGAGTCACGGCTATCCAGATAGGTTTGTCGCTCTGCAGAGGTCGTACTTTCCTGTCCCGCATTCGGTCAGCCCGTACCATATACTTTGGCGGTACTGCCCTACGAGATCCATTCCCAACAGCGTCTATCACCAGACAGCCACTCCCTAGCTCTGTCCACGGAAACTATTGGGGCCTAAGTAGGAGTCGCGCACGTCCACACAGGGACCTTCCCGGGGAAAGATTCTTGATGCATCAAGAAAATATATATATCGTGGCATTCCACCACCAGGTCCTTCCGAACCTGTCACCTGCGACTCGTACCAGCCAGACCCAGCCCTTTGTCGGGGTCTGTCTCCAATAGTCCCGTTGCCCACCGTGGCCCCTTGGGACAGTTTACTAAAGCTGCTAGTGGGGTGTGGATCAAGGCCTCACATAAATAAGCATTCCCAAAGGCCATGCTTTTTTGGCATGCGGGACTGTACTAGGCAATGGAAAGATTCTCCCGCGAACCGGTCCTTAGTGGCGACCCGAAGTGGCTCTTAGGACAGAATCCCCTTCATTGGGATCTTCCTTCCACTCCCCGCTCTAAAGTAAAGACTGTGTAATCAGGTGCCGGTTCTCCAATTTCAGTTATCCGGGCATGCTTATATAACAAAAGTAATTTCCATAATTATTAATGTAGACGGGACTTGCCTTGTCCAGCGGGGTCGTCCCCTGCTTCCTCTTCGTAATCCGGATCCTCGGTGTTGTTCTCGGGGTCAGAGTCTGCGGTTAGTCACACGAATCAATACATCAATCAAGGGTTAACGGGCGATTCTTAAATGGATTTAAACCTAAAAGAGGTGACTATTCAATCTAGGGGTTGTGGGTGAGGTTTTTGGAAAGAAAGGTATTTCTAGGCTCAAGAATTATTCTAGGATTTTTGGTGAATTTTTGGGAATTTTTGGAAAGCTCTAAGGTGGAGAATTAAATTCTTGTGTGCAATTAGCCGGGTGTACCTAGCAATTTGCTAAGGGAGAGAGAGAAAGACAGGCGGGGCCCGCGGGGCGTGGCCCGCGCTTGCCACTGTGCTGTGGGCCGTGGACCACGGCCCGTGGACCCGTGACCTCCTTGGGTCAGCGGTCCACGGGGACCGGGTGCAGGGAGTGGGAGGAGGGGGAAGTGGCGGCCGCGGTGGCGGGCTGTGCCGCTGGCCTGTGGGCCTGCGGCCAGCGTGGCAGCCACGCGGCGCCAGCTAGGCAGAGGGGAGGGGACGGTGGCGCACGGCGGCGGGAGCAGGGTAGCTCGCCGGAGCTGCCTGCTACGGCCATCCCAGGCCACCAGAGAGGCCGGGGTTCGCCGCCACGGTAGCGGACGGCGCGACGGAGTGGTGGGGCATGATCTGGCACGACGGCGGGGCTCGTGGTGGTGGCGCAAGCTCGCCGGAGCTTGGGCGGCGGGCGGCGCAAAAGGGAGAGGCGCAAGGAGGGGGTGTTGGGCTCTGTGGAGCGGTGGAAGCGCGGCCGGCGGTGCACGGAATGCGGCGTCGTGCTTAGGCGCGGCGGCGGACAGCTAGGACCCCTCCATCGGGTCGCCGGAGTGCGGCGGCGCTCGGGGTCCCGCGGCGCTCGGCCGGCGGCGCAGGTGGAAGGGAAAGAGAGGGGCAGCGGCGAGGCAGTGGTGCGAGGTACTTACCGGGCACGGCGGCGTTGCCCCCGGCGTGGCTCAGCCGGTCGCGCACGGCGGCGGGCAGCTTGCGCTCGGCTGGCGTCGGCGTGCGTGTGGTGTGCGCGGAGTGAGTGTGTGTGGATGGGGCTCCAAGGGAGCGCGCCCGAGGCTATTTATAGCCCGGGGGTGAGCTCCCGGAGCTCCTCCGGCGCTTCCCGGCCAGACGCGTGGCGAGGAGGCGGGGCGGCGACGCGTGCCCCCCCTCCCCCGTCGGCGAGCTCCGCACGGAGCTGCGGGGCGCGGTCGGCGCCGCACTCGTGGTGCGGTGGAGGGCCGTGGGGGTGACACGCGTTGCGCGCGTCCCCCTAGGCTCGATCCGCGCCGGTGGAGACAGATCGAGCGGCCGTGGCGGCGGGGATGGCGCTGGGCCAGCGGCCAGGTTTCGGCCCAGAGTAAGTTTTTCCTTTTTTCTATTTCATGTTTTCTCTTTTCTTTTCTATTTTAAGTTTGAGTTTGATTTTGAATTTCATTTCAAATCTAAAATGAGTTTTTGGCTAGGTCTTAGGGTTTAGGATTATTCTAAAATTAGAAGAAGCATATGCATATGGTTGGCTTCAAAATATTCTAATGCATTTCATTTTTCTAATGCATTATCCTATTAAAGTGAACCTAGTTTTGAATATTAAAAATATTTTTAATTTCCTTTTTAAATGCTCTCTAATTAGGGTGTCACACCTGTTTTGGGCCTTTACAGGCTTTGTATCGTGTCGGGCCTTCGGCCCAAGTTGAGGACGCCCCACCTGGTGCGCCTCCAACCCTAGGACGCCCCTAGGCTAATAAACTCAACAGCCGCCGCCGCTTAGACTCGGGTTTTGTTTAGATTATTCTGTTTGAGACAGTGTCGTCGTTCATCGGTTTGTGAAACCCCAACTCGTGTGCTTAATCATTCATTTGCAGTTGTCACCATTATTGAGTGTTGTGTTCTTTCGAGTTCTTGCTTGTGTTCTTGGCGAGGTCAACTGGATTGTGACTACAGTTGATAATCAGAGGAGTCGTGGTGCTAAGATTGCAGGGTTCGAGTTTGCTGACTTGAAGCCAGATCGGTGTGTCGTGCTCCGTCCAAAACGAGTTATCCTTCCCCTGACGGAATATCGGGCACCCTAGTTCCCATCAGCTGGGGTGTCAAGACTGGACCCGGTGGATGGTGGGCGGCGGCAGGGGTGACACGTTTAGTTAGGGTGTCAAGACTGGACTAGATAGGGGCCGCGGCTGCGGGGGCATGGAGACATAAAAAGGTTAGGTTAGGCTGTGGGGGCGTGAAGGCATAAAAGTGTTATTAGGACCGGACTGGACCGGCGGTTGAACCGGTAAAAGACCGAACCACAGCCTTCAGCGGTCCGATTCGCTTAAAGGACCGTTCATGCAATCGAACCAGTAAGAACCGGATGAACCGGCCGGTTTTTTGAACCGCGAACCGGGCGGTTCGGTGTGAACCGGAACCGTTCTGAATTTTACCAATCTTAGCCCCATGTCGATTCAATGGAACCAGATCCACACGTGGGTATAAATGGAAAGATGGCCCTTCGTCTGATTTAATCCGGTGGCGGCGACGCATCTGCTACAGGCTGCATCCCGGTGGCGGCGCATCTGTTTGCCGGCGTGGAGCGGCGGCCGTCGGATCCTCGGGCGCGGCGTGGAGCAGCGGTCGCGGGGGGTTGGGCGTAGAGTGGCGGCCGTCGGGCCGGGGTACAGCGGGCTAGCGCCGGTCGGGAGGGCTGGTGTGCAGCCGCCGGCGGTCAGCGCTAGTCGGTGGCGCGGCGGCAGCAACCGGCGGGCGCTCTATCTCCACGCTTCTCCAATTCTCTGTACGCGGCGCAGCTCCACAAAGAAGCAAAGACCGACACTGGCGAGTCAGCATCCTGATTCCAAAGTTCCACACCCAATCTCAGTGCGTATGCTGGTTTGTGTCCAGACTGCACAGCTCTAGAGAACTGAAATTGCTTTGCTTGCGTCTCAATAGGTTACTTAGTAGGAAAATCGAATGTCCAACATGTAGTTTGTATCCTGATGCATTTTCTGAAACGAGTTCTGTATCCTGCCGTGTATTCCAGTTGTGATTTGTGAACTAGCTATTTGAATCCGTGGTTTGCATGTTAACACAAAAATGCACTATTATCGTCATATATAGTTGTATTGTTTACGAGCATTTTTTTTTTCAACAGTCAGCTACGTTCCTAACAGGTATATATATGACCGGTTCAATTGTATCTGTGGCCGGTTCGCTTCAACGGTTCAAAGTTATTGAACCGACGGTTCAACCGGTTCCTAACGGTTGAACCTTTGAACCATTAAACCGACGCCTTCACCGGTTCGATTACCGGTCCGGTCCTAATAACTATGCATAAAAGGTTAGGTTAGGCCGCCGGAGCCAGAGGCGGTGGGTGCGGCTGGGGCGTGGAAGTAGGATGGGTTAGGGCGGCGTCATTCGCCGTTCATGACGGAGGTGGCCGGAAGATTGCCAGAGCTTGTGGGTGCGACAGGGGCGTGGAGCTGGGACAGATTAGGATGGTGGCGAGGGCGGTGGGTGCGTGGAGGTGGGCTGCGCGGAGGAGGATGCGACGAAGACAACGCAGAGGAGGCGGATGAGACGCGAGGAAGACAAGGGGGTCCCGCGTTTCTGGTTAGTGCGACCCATCACGTGTTAATCTCGTCCTATGAAAAAGTCTATAGCAAGCTTAGTCGCGCTTGAGCCGGACCGCGCTGCCGGCTCGGCCTAGTGGACACGCGAGCAACCGAGTCGGACCTAGAAGGGGCCCGAGATGCAGGTAGCCCGACGTAGGATGGGGTCAACGAGGGCGCCGACGGCAGGGCGATGGGGGATGGCTAGTGGTGGGTGGGGTAGAGAGGGTGTCGAGGCAGGATGGTTTAGTGTGGTGGTGGCGGTAGGCGGCGACGAAGGCGGCCTCAGCTACCAGAGCTGTTGGTCGGTGGGGGTGTCAAGTTTATAGATTAGTGTGGCAGCGGTGACAGAGGTGGCCGAGGCCGTCGTAGCAGGAGGCGTGGGGCGTCGAGGCAGACAGGTTATAGTGGTGGCGACGGCTGGCGATGGCGATGGCAAAGGCGACACGGGCAGCGAGGGTGGTGTCGAAACACGAGGGTTGCGGGGGCGGCGTCGAAACACGGGGGCTATGGGAGCCGAAGGCGGCGATCTCGAGAGGGAAAAAAAAAGTTGCGCGCTCTGCTAGAGCGCGACCGGTCGCGCTTTAATTTCGTCCATTAGCATTGATACGTTTACCATAGCTCGTCGATACGACCCTATATGGCCACACAAATCAACAAGCGCACAAGTACTTGATGCGCGCACATTAGCCACGTACCATTTCCCTAAGGCCCAAGCTGTGGCAGGTGGCACGGCATCCTTGACCTCGATCCTTGCATCAAGAGATGACTACTGGCTCAATCGGGAAAAAACCGAACCGGAGAACCGACAAAAAAATCCAAGAACCGCCTGAAAATAACCAAACCGAAAAGTTTGGTTTGCAATTCGGTTCGCGTTCTTCAGGAACCGAATTTGCTTGGTTGGTTCGGTTCGGTTCTCGAGTAACCGAGAGAACCGAACTGGAGACCTAATTTGCTCAATACCAGCCCAACTAAGGCCCAAGAAGGCAAACTCTAACCTCTTTCATCTCTCCTTGGCCGCCTCCCTCACCCTTTTCCTCCACCGACCCTCATCTGGACGCCTCCCTCTCCCTCCCCCGACACCCGCCAGGCGCCTCCCCCGCCACGAGCCGACCAGCCCCTGTCGGCCTCCACTCCCGTCGGTCGCAGCCGCCCGCCACTCCAGCCGCAGCCGGTGCTGCGCCCGCACTCAGTCGCCGGCGCTCGCCGACCCCAGCAGCGCGGCAGGCTGGTGTCCCCAGCCGTGCAGCGCCGTAGCACCCGACGCTCCCTCTTCTCCTCGACGGCCGGCGCTGGCGCTCCCTCCTCCTCAGCGGCATGTGCTCCTTCCTCTCGCCGGCGGCCGATGCCCCCTCTCGCCGCGCGGCCGGCACCTCTACCCCTCCCAGCGCCCATCCCCGGCGGTTGGCGCCCCTCTGCTCTCCTGTCTCCCCGTCCCAGTTGGTCTCTCCTCGGTTCCTTCGATTAGAACCGGAAGCAAACCGCAAGAAACGAACTGAAATTTGTCGGTTCTCGCGTGTAAAATAACCAAACGATTCCTGATTTTAGAGAACCGAAATTGCAAAAGAACCAAGGAACTAACCCGATCGGTTCGGTCGGAACCGAATATGCAGGTGAACTACAGCTCTGTCCCCTGTTTTCGCGAGGACGGCCACCTACAGGCTACAGATTGGCGCGGTACCAGGAGTACTACAGGTCTATAGGATGCAAGCTAGAGCTGCATAAACGTGCACATTTCCCAAGCGAGCCCCTGCGTACTGCGTCAGGCTCAGGCGGCAAACTATGCCGATGGATGAACGCACGCCGAGAGAAATAGCCGCGTGCAGCATCGATGCAGCATACATCTGTCACAACCAGCACAGTGACAAGGCGTAGTGCAGCCGAGAGCAGAGAGCTGAGACGGCGATCGAGACCGGCCCAAAAGCCCGGCTCGCAGCAGAGAACTGAGCTGACCGGAGAGATCAGACTCAGAGGCAGGCAGGACGGGGCCGGGGGTGACGACGTGACCGGAGAGGGCTGGACCCGACGCGACCGGACGATAGGCAGGTGCGGAGTCATTTACCTCTATACCATTAAAAAAAGTTGGAGCTTACACACGTACCACTAAAAAGTTGGGAGACACCTCTGTACCATGACACAAACTTTTTTTTACCTCCATACCATTTTGGACGGAAATGACACTAACATAGCCTAACGGAGCCGGGAAAAGACACTTTTGCCCTGCCTTCCCTGTTTAGCGAAATAGGCTCCTCCTTCCTGCCGCTGACGGGTGGGACCCGCGACTCAGAACCATCTTCCACCTCCCGCCAGCGACGGCGACCCACGCGCAACTTGGCGGATGGACGGCCGGCGGCGGCTAGTGACTGGCTGGGTGGAGGGACGGGCGACGGCGGCGGCGGCCAGCGCGCGGCGGGGCGGACGGACGGCCAAGGCTCAGCGGGGCGGATGGACGGTCGGCGGCGGCGGTCCCTCTTCTTCCTCTTGGCCGGCTCGAGCTTCACCATGATTGAGATGGAGGAAATCGTTGGCGGCGGTCCCTCTTCTTCCTCGTCGCAATGGCCGAGAGATGGAGGCCGACGGGGCAACAATCCCTCTTCTTCCTCCAAGCCGTCATCCCCCACCTCTCGCTCCCGCTCGCTGACATCCTCCTTCAGCGTCGCCGCGCTCCCTTCCTCCGCCGCCTCCCTCGGGCGCGCCCTCTGGTCCCGCCGGCCGCCGCTACCTCGTCCTTTTCGTCTCCCTCCCTCTCCTCGCCCTCGTCCTCTTCCTCGCCCTCGGCGGCACCTCCTCCATCCGCCTGCCCTCCCCCGCCTCGGCGCTCGGGCTGCCCGGCCATGGGCACGCCGCCCTGGAGCTCGGCCCGCTCGGCCAAGGGTTGCCGCCCCAGCGCTCGGCCCGTCCTTGGGCGCACTGCCCAGGAGCTCGGCCCGCTCGGCCATTAACGCGCCGCCTAGGAGCTCGGTCTGATAGGAAGGAGATGAAAGGGTAAAATAGACCTTTTCATGAGTGGGTCCCACATGTCAGGGCAAATTTCTAACAGAACGTGGACGGAATGGTATGGAGGTAAAAAAAGTTCGTGTTATGGTATACAGGTGTCTCCTAACTTTTTAGTGGTACGTGTGTAAGCTCTAACTTTTTTAATGGTACAGAGGTAAAAGACTTCCTGGTGCGGCCGTGCGGGCCGTGTGCTAACGTTCGAGCAGAGGCACAGGCCGGCGCCGACGGATTCGACCGGTACTCCAAAACTCCAAACACCCATGCCCGGGCCCCGGTCCGGTCTTCCTGTGAACTGTGGAGTCTAGCAAAGCTTTGGACGAGACGAATTACTGCTAGCATGGCCGGCCAACGACAGTGAGTGACATTTCAGTGGCCGAAGTGCCGAACGCGTCGCCGGCAAGGCGGCAACAGCACATTGGCTCCATGATAGCAAGCCGGGTCGACGGGACAAGTGATCGCAAACGCCATTTTTCAAGCTGGAAGCTACTCAACTGGTCCTTCAAAAAGAATCATTTTTGCTGTTCGTGCCACAAGTTTACCTCGATCTGTAAAAATTACGTACAACATTTGTATAGTCAAATAAATTTTTTAAAAGACTAGACTAAAAGATATTTCCAACAATACTAATTATGTATCATAAATATTAATATTTTTAATAAACATTAATCAAAGTTATTTCTTGGATTATATCGTTTATTCCTTAGATTATATATTCCGTTTCAAAAAAAATTAGTCTGTACACTTGTACAGTACAGTGTAATCTGAGACTAAGTAATTACCAAGTGAAGTTGGAGCCAGCGCATACTGTACATGGAACTGAAATTTGCAAGCTTTTGCAGGAGCTCAAGGACGGACCGCTCGGCGACGGCCGGTCATCGGGAAGAGGCAAACTGGCAAAAGAGCCCATCGGCGCAGCCGCGCAGCGCATTGCGCGTACTTTGATGCGCGCCCAATGGACGCGGGGAGCTTGGATTCGAACGCTCGTTCATGTTGGTAGCCAGTTGCCTGACGAGCTCTTTTAAAGGTACCTAATGCTACCTAATGGTAGAACGCTAGTATAACCGGCTTTTTGTTAGAGATAAAAAAGTAATTTACACACAAATATATTATTTAGAATTCATGAATGACGTGCACTACGGGAGAAACGACCTTCCATCCCTCTCTTTTAGTACCGGCTGGCCAGAGCCGGTACTAAAGGGGGCCTTTAGTACCGGCTCCAGGTAACAGTACCCGCAAAGCCAGGTTAGTACCGGTCGAGGGCACCAGTCGGTACTAACGTGCGCCGTTTTGTACCGGCTGGTGTTATTGACCGGTACTAAATGGGCGCGCCAATTTAGTACCGGTCAAAAACATCAGCCGATACTAAACGACGCACGTTAGTACCGGCTGGTGCACTCGACCGGTACTAACGTGTCCTCCAAAAAAATCCACCACACGTCTAAGTCTTTATCTTCCTGCTCGGCCTGTCCTTTTCCTTCACCTCTCTTTCTTTCTCTTCTCCCACCTCTCTCGTCCTTATCTCTTTCTTTCATTCTCATCCGCTCATCTTCCTCCTTTCTCTTTTCTTGTGTGTGCAGGGCGAGGAGCGGGGGCGCGGCCGGCGGGGCCAGCCGGCCTGGCACGGCGGGCGCAGGTGCAGCGGCCTGGCGCGCCGGCGCGCAGCCACTGGGCGTGGCGGCCTGGCGCTGCGGACGCGGGGCCATTGGGAGCGGCGCCCTGGTGTGTGCGCTCCGGCGGCCACGGCTGCCAAGAGCGGTGGCCTGCGGCGGAGGAGCCACGCGGGGGCCTGGCCCCGCGGCGGAGGAGCCGCGCGCGGGCGCGGCAAGGCCAGCACGGCCCCGCGGCAGAGGAGCGCGGGGGCGCGGCCAGGCCGGCACGGCCCCGCGGCGGAGGAGCGCGGGGGCGCGGCCAGGCCGGCGGAGGGGCGCGCGCCCGCGAGATGCAGATCGATGCGGAAGTCTTTTTTTTTTACCTTTTCTGTGTATGTTCAATCTGATGAACCTTGATGAATCTTGATTTGTGTGTTCAATCTGAGATGAAATAAATTTCCTTCTTATTTTTCGTTTGTGAATCATAAAATCAACATGTGTGGAAGAGTAAAAAAAGAAAACAAAAGGAAGGGGGCAGGGCTGGGGAAAAGCCAACAGGCTGGTGATAAAATTTAGTACCGGCTGGTTACGTAAGCCGGTACTAACGTGCGGCACGTTAGTACCGGCTGGCTGTGATTGGTACTAATGTGCGGCACATTAGTACCAGACCTTTAGTACCGGCCACAGCGACCGGTACTAACCCGTCCTGTGACCGGTACTAAAGGTCAATTTTCCTGGAGTGATGGGATTAGGTTAGATAAAACATTTCATATATTTGATTTCATTTATTACAAAGTATTATTTCTTTTGTTTCCAATCATACCCTTATACTACCTATACTATCTATGAATACTACCCATACTACCGTAAAAAACCGGTAGTACAGAATTAATTTCAGCCGTCAAAACTTTTGAAATAGGTCATTTTTATTACATACGAGTTCTTTCTAAACGGTAGTACAAGATAGTAACTAAAAGACCTCTAGCCTGATCCTAGTGCAGCTTGCTACAGCTGCTACAAGATGTGTCACGACACAGTGAGAGGCAAAAGCCCTTTCCAGCTTACCATTTGGAGCAACTCCCTGCCCGGCGCTGTGCTCCCGTGTCTGTCTTTGCAAGAAAGGAATCGCCGCCTCGCAACTTTCAGATCAGCGGCCAGCTCTGCCTCTGCTCTGCCGCAGCTTGTTTTGCTTGCACTGCACCATGCTATGCTATTGCCTATTGGGGCTCTGCTGGATTCATTTGCTTCCAACGCTAGCTGTGGCTTGTGATCTCGGAGACAGCAGTCCTTTGCAGATTGCAGTGTTTGCGCATTTTGGTTTTGCAGCGAGAGAGAGAGAGAGCTGAAGCTGATCGATCAGCTCAGCTGGCTTTTTGCTCTGGCAGCTGAAGAAGGCTTTCAATTGGACGGGACAAATCGTGGGTGGACTGTGGCGTGTCCCAGTGATGACTAGTCCATGCATTTCTCAATAAAAGAACAAGGAGCAGCAGCTTCTGAATAAAAGAACAAGGAGCAGCAGCCTAATCCTGTCTCTCTAATAGTATGGGCTAGCGACAACTAGCATCACATGGCACAGTGCTTACTGCTGCACTAGACAGCACTACACCTCTACTCCTACCGTCGTTGAACTTGAGCAATTAACTTGCCCTCAAAAAAAAAAATGAGCAATTAACAAAGAACCCACTTTCGGCCAGCTGCTGTTTTCATAAACAAGTAAACACTGCTGGAGTATCATATATTTAGTTAAGATAGGAAATTAGAGGCTAAGCTCTGCTAGTGACAAAGTGAGGTCAAAGATAGTAGACAAAAGCAATGTCACAACAAAACTGAAACCAAGCTCGGATGACACCGTAACAATGCAATCATAGACTACCTTACACTGTAGTGTACATATACTGACGGCAAAAAGAAGCTCATATTCTCAGATTCTGCATTACTGAAGCTGGCCACGCATTTGATCACAATGGTTTAGCCCTTGACATCTTGAGGCAACAGAACAACCAACCAGCCATTACAGAGTGGGGAGGGCAGCACACGATTTCTCCGGTGATCACCGCTAATCAGCACAGCATTGCAAAAGGAAGAACACCTGAATCATTCAAGAAAGTGGAGAACAAATTGCCACCAACTCCGAGAGATCCTATACTATTACACTATATCCACAATATTGCTTCATTCTAATAATAATGGGGGCAGCTCTGCTTCAAGGGTCCAAGATGAGCCGTCCACACTTGCATCTCCAGCTCAGCGGCTTGTAGTTGGAGTGGTCGTCGTAGGAGGCCGGCAACGCTCTTTCACCGGTGGCAGCAGCAGCAGCAGCCCGGCTGCCATGGCCAAACTTCTTCTTCCTCTTCTTCAGCTCCTGCGGAGATATAGGCACCTGCACCGCCTCGCAATGGCCGCAGGACCTGCACCTCCCCGCGCAGCTCGGCGGCCTTGACCCGATCACGCCAATGACGCCTGCAATGCTCTTATCCTACAAGAAAAAGATCAAATCAGAAACTCTCGTCAGTGAAAAAAAAAAGTAAAAATGTTTATGCAAGAACTGTAATCTGATTAAGCACACTGTAACTTATTGACTACCACTGACCTCGGTGAAAGCAGCTTTGCCATGGCCATGGGTGGAAGAAGCGTGCGCGGAGGCAGTGAGGAGGAGAGCTAGGAGGAGGAAAAGATGGCCCATCTGATGTTGAAGCAGGTCGGCCGGGAAAAAAGGGCTAGTGGGGAAGGAATGGGGGCGAGGCGCGATGATGGAGAAGAAAGGCAAAAGTTGGCGACCAGCTGAGTCGCCTTCAGCGTTCAGATAGCGTTGCGCCGTTGCGCGTGCGGGCGTTTTATGCGCGCGGCCGTGTAGGCGATGTGCAAAGGCTTGGTCGGATTCTCATGGGAAGAGGACAGGTGGTAAGGACGGAACACAGTAGAGCTGAGTCAGCTGACTCGTCAGGCTTTGCTTCCAGCTTTCCCCTTTGTCAGCTGCGCTCGCGCTCGTCTTTCGGTGTACTCCCTCTGTCCCTATCGTCGTTGGTGTGCGTGCCACAAGTTTGACTCGATTTGTACAAAATATGTATAATATTTGTATCTCGAAATAAATTTGTTAAAAAACTAGATGAAAAGATCTTTCCAATGATACTAATTACGTACCATAAATAATAATACATTTTAATATAAAATTGAACAAAGTTTTTTCTCGGGAAGTGAGAAAGACAGTTATTTAGGCACGGAGGGAGTACATGAACCCTGTATCCCTGTACGTTAATACTTTTTTTTTGAAACTTACTGTACGTTAATACTACAATGTGTGAAGGGTGTATATCGATATATCCGTGAAATGACACGGCTCGTTTTTATCTAGTAGACAGGCACCATCTTCAGAAAAAAGTTCCATTTTGTTCAGAAACGTTTATGAAGGAATGCAAGCTTTGTTGACTATTGACTGAGTCAACAAGAGCTCTCTGTAATGAAGAACTAACAGAGCGCGAAAATGGATCAGTATCCCATCTTCTTTTTAGTTCGGAATCCAATATAGGATACTATTGGACTGTGGTATATTTAAATAATGCTTGTTAAACTCTCTCCAAATTTTCTTACGACGGAGTTTTCGTACCAAATCTTACGTGTTACTCTTACCCCTCCAACACCATCGGATTTTATGATGACGATCGGACGCTCTAGATTAATTTAAAAAGTTCAAGTTGACTACATTACTCGTATACCGTCGAGTTATGATGATCTAACGATCTATATTATTTAAAGAGTCCACGTTTACTACATCATTAATTTAGTAATTTTCTAAAATATGTGTCTGTGACACGTGCCCTTCTGCTAGTATTAAGAAACATATGAAGTAAAAGTTGTGTTGATTTGAGCATTTGCATTAATGTTTTATTCTGAATTTGTAGAATACTCTGCTAATTTTCAACTTGAATTCATATTGATGTTGTATGCTAAATTTATTTTATTTATATTTTGAATATATTATACATTTTTTTAAATTATGTTTAAATTGTTTGAAAATTCAAACTTGAAACACTTTAGCAAAAAAAACAACCTTGGGCTTGTCACTTTTGGGGCTGATGTATCCTTGTTGGGCCTTGTATCTTGCAGCTCATGGGCCAATACGGCTGCTTCCGGCTACCGCATGGGCCGGGTAGTCCGCGCTTCTCAGCTGGATCGACCCGAAAGCTTCGGTCTATTTTCATCTTTTCCTGTCGAGGAGAGCAATCCACTGTTCACAACAGAAAAACAAACTGTGTCAGCAAGCCAAGTCTCCCGTTATAGTATGCTCCCTGCTCCAGCAAGCCAATGGCAGCCCGGCGATCCAGCTTCTTCCCCAGCGACGGCGACTCCCCAACCGCCGCCAAATCCAATTTTAGTAATAATATAAGACCGCCGGTCTCTACATGCCAAAGACTTTACGTGATCTTCCCGCTCTTAATCCCCATTTGCCAGGACAAAATCTAATCCACCATTTCGTGCTTCCAGATTTTTTTTTTAAAAAAGGCAATCCAGAGGCACTGGCGCCAGTGTGTTCGGATCAGGCCACTCCTCCCTTCACTCCAACTCCAACGCGTGCCTCTGTCCTGGAGATAGAGAGCTCCGCCGTCCATGCATACAGGGAAAAAATTTCCGGCGAAAGCGAGAGGTCCTTGCATTCGGGGAGCCGTATATTGCGGTGCAAGACAGTCTTTGGGATCATATGCTGATGGATTATTATGGATCGGCGCCGGGTGATTCAACCCCTAAGCTGAAGCAACCATCCGGTCCAAGGCAGATCGTCTGTGGATCGCCCGTCGTTAAGCTCGAGCAAGAGGCAGATCAAGTGTTCGTCAAGTCGAGACGAAACAGATCGATACGAGAACGAGAATTATTTCTCCTCTGTGCGTAGCTTGCAATCCCAGCCACATCTGTTGGTGCCTCTCCCCATGTCTGTCTTTGAGACGACGATCCGTATATATACATCCCCAGTTCTTCGCACTCGTCTCATCGCAAGATTAGCCATCCACATTAGTAACCGATCGATCGAGTAGTACAGTAATCAGCTAGTATCACTGCAACAATGGCGATCGGCGGCGAGGCGGCGGCGCTCGTGGTCGGCCTCGGCGCCGGCGACGACAACATCATCCTGAACCCGGAGTTCGACTCCGGGCTGGACAACTGGACGGGGAACGGGTGCAAGATCGAGCTCCACGACTCGCTCGACGACGGCAAGGTGCTCCCCGCCAACGGCAAGTACTTCGTGGCGGCGACGGGGCGCACCGACACGTGGAACGGCGTGCAGCAGGACGTGACGTCGCGGATGCAGCGCAAGCTCCTCTACGAGGCCACCGCCACCGTGCGCCTCCACGCCGGCGGCGGCGGCGTCGTTTCGGCGTGCCAGGTGCGCGCGACGCTGGGCGTGCAGACGGCGGACGGCAGGCAGCAGTACCTTGGAGTCGGCAAGGCGCAGGTTTCGGACAAGGAGTGGGTCCAGCTGCAGGGGAAGATCCTGCTCAACTCCACCGTCGCCAAGGCATCCATCTACATCGAGGGCCCACCCGCCGGCGTCGACGTCCTCCTCGACAGCCTCGTCGTCAAGCACGCCCAGAAGGCCACGCCGGCGCCGGCGCCGGACTTCGAGGTCGGTCTCTGTTAATTACAAGGATCATCTGAACATGATGCTTTTGTTTCTTCGCTTCACGTATTTTCTGAACATGACATGCTACCTGTGTTAAAGTGTCGAGTCACCTGGAGGAGGATGACGGAAGAATCTAATGCTTAATTTGTTGGCTGGTGCAGAATCTCGAGTACGGCGCCAACATCATCCAGAACAGCAACCTGGACGACGGGCTGAAGGGGTGGTTCCCTCTTGGCCCCTGCACGCTGTCCGTCCACGGCGGCGGGCCGCGTGTGCTGCCGCCGATGGCGCAGGAGTCCCTTTCGCTGGACGACGAGCCGCTCAACGGCAAGCACATCCACGTCACCAACCGGACGCAGACGTGGATGGGCCCCGCACAGGTGGTCACCGACAAGCTCACCCCGTACGCCACGTACCAGGTCTCCGCGTGGGTCCGCGTCGCCGGCGCCGGCGGCGGGCAGCCGCTGCAGCAGCCGCAGAACATCAACGTGGCCGTCTCCGTCGACAGCCAGTGGGTCAACGGCGGGCAGGTGCTGGCGCGCGACGAGCGCTGGTACGAGGTCGGCGGCGCGTTCCGCGTCGAGTCCAAGCCGGCGAGCCGCGTCATGGTCTACGTCCAGGGCCCCGACGCCGGCGTCGACCTCATGGTCGCCGGCCTCCAGGTGTTCCCCGTCGACCGCAAGGCCCGCGTCAAGCACCTCAAGAGGCTCACCGACAAGGTCCGCAAGCGCGACGTCGTGCTCAAGGTCACCGGCGGCGACGGCGCCGCCGCCGCCGCCGGAGACGACGCATCCTCCGGCGTCGAGGTGCGTGTGCGGCAGGTTTCCAACAGCTTCCCCCTCGGCGCGTGCATAATGCGGACCAACATGGACAACGAGGACTACGTGGACTTCTTCACGAAGAACTTCAACTGGGCGGTGTTCGGGAACGAGCTCAAGTGGTACTGGACGGAGCCGCAGCGTGGGCAGGTGAGCTACTCCGACGCCGACGACCTGCTCCGCCTCTGCTCCGACCACGGCATGTGCGTGCGCGGCCACTGCATCTTCTGGGAGGTCGAGAACACCGTGCAGCAATGGGTGAAAACCCTCTCCACCGACGACCTCTCCGCCGCCGTCACGAGCCGCCTCAACGGCCTGCTCACACGCTACAAGGGCAAGTTCAGGCACTACGACGTGAACAACGAGATGCTGCACGGGTCATTCTACCAGGACAAGCTGGGCAAGGACATCCGCGCCGCCATGTTCAAGACGGCCGGCGAGCTCGACCCGGACGCGCTGCTCTTCGTCAACGACTACAACGTGGAGAGCATGTGTGACGTCAGGGCGACTCCCGAGGCGTACATCGACCAGATCGTGGGGCTGCAGGAGCAAGGCGCGCCGGTGGGTGGGGTCGGGCTGCAGGGCCACGTCAGCAACCCGGTGGGGCCAGTGATCAGGTCGGTCCTCGACAGGCTCGCCGTGCTGGGCTTGCCGATATGGTTCACGGAGGTGGACGTGTCGTCGGCGAACGAGCACGTGCGCGCCGACGACCTGGAGGTGATGCTGCGGGAGGCGTACGCGCACCCGGCGGTGGAGGGCGTCATGCTCTGGGGGTTCTGGGAGCTCTTCATGAGCCGCGACGACGCGCACCTCGTCGACGCCGAGGGAGAGGTCAATGAGGCGGGGAAGAGGCTGCTGCAGCTCAAGCGCGAGTGGCTCACGCACGCGCACGGACACGCCGACGACAACGGCGAGTTCAAGTTCCGAGGGCACCACGGGGAGTACCATGTCGAGGTCACCACGGCCGCAGGCAAGGTCTCGCAGACGTTCACCGTCGACAAGGACGACGCGCCCCTCGTGCTCAACATCAAAGTGTGAGCGATGCGACTGGGGCTCTGTGTGAAAATTCAAATCATATATGGCGGGAAATATGCATTATCTATCCCTAGCTAGCTAATTCATATATCACGACTTGAATATGCATTATCTAGCTAGGGATAGATAATGCATATTTCCCGCCATATATGATTTGAATTTTCACACAGAGCCCCAGTCGCATCGCTCACACTTTGATGTTGAGCACGAGGGGCGCGTCGTCCTTGTCGACGGTGAACGTCTGCGAGACCTTGCCTGCGGCCGTGGTGACCTCGACATGGTACTCCCCGTGGTGCCCTCGGAACTTGAACTCGCCGTTGTCGTCGGCGTGTCCGTGCGCGTGCGTGAGCCACTCGCGCTTGAGCTGCAGCAGCCTCTTCCCCGCCTCATTGACCTCTCCCTCGGCGTCGACGAGGTGCGCGTCGTCGCGGCTCATTCAAGTATGGCGGGAAATAAGGGGCTGATCAAATTCATATATACTTATATGTATCTTTATCAAGTCGTGATATTCATGTGCACATGTTTTATGTATCACAAATTCACAAGAAATATACACAAACGGGAATGAGCGTAATTTATATCATTTCCCCCTTGGAATTCTACATGTGCCTATTTACTTAAATTGGCCGAATATTTTCATAAGGTTTAGCCAAATAAATAAGTGGCTAAAATAGCAATATTCTCGGTACGCCTGCTGGCCGCAATATGTGTTCATATACTTTTTTTTCAAAGCTAAAGCATAAGATTGTGACACAAAATTAATCATGCAGAAGACAACTTTTAGAGATACTCCCTCTAGTGAAAATGCCATTTAGGTTGTGTACTTACGTGCAAGTAAAACATTCTAAATTTTGATAACATATTACTTTATATATTGTGGAGTTTGGTTATTGAAAATTATAGGAGTAGAGCTCTAAAAGTAGTATTCTTTTGCTAAATTTTATAAAACAACAAAATGTAGTGGTCAAAGTTTTGCCTCCAGACTACATCTATGTCCAAATCGACACTTATTTTGGACAAAAGGATAGATTTGCTTCTACCGATTATTCAAGGTTTCACGAACACATACACCCGCGACCCAGTTGGTTAGCAAATGGCCCAATAGCACCGACCTCCTCTTGCAGGCCTCGTAATTATATGAGGGGTAATTTAAGTAGAATTTTATGTGTTATTGGCAAAGGATCAATTACACTAGGCAAAGGGCACTCGAGGATCTAAAATTCTAAGCATGAAATTTCTTCTAAACAAAAATATATAACAAGATATGCTAAATACACGTAATTTAATTAACTTAACTTTGGGTTGCATTCTCTATGGAATTTCTCATTTACAATTATAAGGAAGCAAAGCCTACCATCATTTTCTAACACAAAAATGATAATACATGTGTAAAATGTACTAATAAGAAATATCACTCTGAAAATACTAAGACGTGTTTTCCTTCTTTATGAATACTCTTGTTTGTACTTAAAATGTTATGAATATATATATCTTATCTGAAAAAGTGCTTAACTTGAATACTTTTACGACTCTACTGCTACAGCATTGAAACGCACGCTTCCATTCCGCGATTCTAAGACTTCCACAAAAAAAAAAAATGCACGTCTAAGAAATTTTGAAATGATGCTTGAAAGATGAAACTCGTTTGACTGATGTTTAAGCACTCATGAACTGTGTGTTTCTTTACTTTATTTAATCTGTACCTTTCTTTGTTCAGCAGTCGCTTGAAAGCCTTCGCAATGTCTCACCACCAGCAACTTCTGCAAAGATCTGATTCTTATCTTAGCAAGAAGGTCACGCTCTTGACAGTCGTCATCTCGCGCTACACACTCCGAAGGCTGCACACCAGGTGGCTGCCACACAATGGTCGTCCCATGCAACTCATCCCTACACACAAGCACAAGCAGACAAATTGTCAAGTAGCACTGCTTCAATTCAGCAAGACCAAAACCATTATCAGCAACCTGATCTAACCATGGCCATATTATATTGTTGCAACAATATAATATAAATATAATGTGCACCACAAGGAACATGCATGCACATATGCTTATATATATGTGTACAACCTGATCTCAGTTAGTGAAACAATAATTAAGGTTACAACTTTATATATATCTTTGGCATTAGCTGCATATATATGTGTATGTATATATATGAGCGAGCAAGTAAGGAGACCATCAAATAATTCCTGTATGTATAGGGAAACACCACACGTCCACACCATGTATACCCAACCCAAATCACGTATGTATATGCATGTGCACGGCAACACATCAATCCCATGCATATGTCGACGACCTGGCGCGCTCCGGAGCGCGCAGGCTGCATCACGGTCCACGGGGATACGAGCTACCGCCGGCGAAGTACGATGCCGAGCTGCTGCTCGGAGCGCCGCCGCCGCCGCCGCCGCCGCTGTAGGGGCGCAGCCTGTAGTCCGTGGCCAGCACCATCGCCGGCGGCGCCGGCTTCCAGTGCCGCTTCCGCTGGTTGATGAACCAGTTGTTGATCTGCTTCGCGTCCAGCCCCGTCGACTCCGCCAGCGCCGCCTTCTCCAGCTCCTGCACGCATGAATTGTTGCAGCGCTCTTGCATGCATGCGAAGGACTCCTTCCAAGATTTTTTTTTTTTTTGGTGCTACGACATGAACTCGTTTGGGCCGAGACGTGTGGATTCGATTACGTACCGACGGGTAGGGCCATCTGTAGTGGAGCTGCCACCAGTGGAGGAGCTTCTGGCGCGCGTCCCGAGGCAGCTTGCCTTTCTTCTTCTTCCTCGAGAGTTCCCTCCACAGGCTGCTCAGGTAGCCGCTGTACTTGTTCAGGAGGCGGTTCTTCAGCTCCTTGTCTTCCCCGCTCGGGCTGCCGGTCTCAGCGACCGGCAGGCCGGCCATGTCCACGGTTTCTTGCTCATCGTCGTCGGATGAACCACCACCTCCTTCGTAGCCGTTGTCATCTGCTCCGAGATTGTTGACAATCAGCAACACACAATTAATGGTGTCCACACATTCGTGTGTAGATTTTAAATCTTAATCTGTCGTCTAGCTAGGTGACAAGCAAAGACATCATGTAGAGCTGTAGCTTATTTGGCCAAGAATGTAACTTCATCCGAACAATATTTTTTAATTTCTCATTTGTGTTGTTGACAGCTTCTTTTTCTAAAAAAATGGTTAAAAATATGGCCTCTGCATGTAACTGTACACAGCCAAGTTTTACCGTATCTCGGTGCACAAGCTGATCACAAAACTAAGAGATATAGTGAGTAAACAATTGTGAGAAATCAAAAGTAAAGTCTATTATATTGTTCCTCGATTCACTTTTGGCAAAGATATCCAGTGTTGACAGCAGCTTCTGCAATGTCGTTCTTACCTAATTGTTTGGGCCAAGTGAATAGTGCATGCATAATATTACCCTTTGTAGCTAGAGATTTATTTTTCTCATACTGCACACGAACTGCGCTTTTAGAATCTTTATTGGTTCCTATATTTAGAATGTTCTACAAACATAATATCTATATTTTGCTATTTTAAAACCAAATTATAGAGGTTTCAAAACCATATAATATTGTGCGAAACTTCTAAGCACCTTCTGTGCACTACGTATCCACAATTCATCCCGGTGTACCAGGACCAAAATGCAGGCATTGCACACCCGAGGACCAAGGCTGATGCATCGTTAGGGAAAACTATGGATAAGACATTAATCTACGGAGTAGCATTATTACTACCCTCAGTTAGGAGATGTGTTATACTTCGTCCAATCCATTATATTAAAGTACAATAATTTACACTCGTATCAGTTTGGGACCAATTATCACCAGTCATCTTCTTACATTTTCCCTTCCTACACCTCATCGTATATAACTCGATCGTCTTGCCTTCAATAGCCCTCGTTCTGACGGTCGGGTGCGCTACTTATCCCCGGTGCCTTCCCCCTGTCTAGTCCAACATCCCAAGGCCATTGCTTACCTCCCTCATCTAGTACTCTTTCCATGGCCCTTCTGCTGCTTGTGACATTGCTATCACCCAGTGGTGAAGCTAAAGGGGTGCTAGCAAGGGCCATGTGCCCCCCTGCTTGTTGCAGGTCTACAAAATGTAGCTTTTCTTACGTTGAAAGTAGTATAACTAAGCATACTATTATGAAAACATATTGTGTTTAATTACAACTCAAAACATGTTGTTCCTAGAAAAGAATTAAAAGCTTTTGGGCTGTCAAGTTTATCCCTCTATGCCAAATGGACAAGCTAGGCAACCACAAAAGCAGGAAACTAAGCCCCATCAAATATTCTCAGACAATTGATGGGTCTGTAAAACTGTTCAAATTTTTGTACTTGCATATTGTTATATTTGTAGAACTAATAGCATACAACTAGTAGGTCCAATCTAAGGAACTTCAAACTATATATGTAGCACATGTAGTAGCATGAACATGCATGCTATGCTGAACTAAGGTGTGATATGCTGGCGGTGTGACTACTAGGAACCAATTCATCTCACTTTTGTCAGCCCATTAGCTGCAAAAGGTTTCATGCAATGGTATATATATTACCAATAAATTAACCCACACATAAAGAACATGCACGCCCCCACCACCACCACCGTTCAACAGCAAACTCATCATCTCTTCCGAATTAAGCCAGCCCTACCCGCTGTCACTCGCTGAAAGCTAGCCAATAATTAACCGCGTACCCCGGTACGGTGACATGCAGATAGAGAACAATTCAATCAGGCCTCCACATGCCCATGCAGTGCAAGCACAGAAAGACGAGCAGGCTGGCCGTTGGCATGCATGGCATGGCATGGCGTGGCGACGCCATGCCCAGGGACCTGACCAGCCACGTGCACAGTGTTAGTGTATGTGCTGCATCCCATGCAACGCAACCACGGTCACAATCAGCAGAGACGGGATCGGGTGCCCCGATCGGCATTGGGATCCGGACCGCCGGATCTCGCCGATCGGACGGCAATGGAGGACCGGGGATCCACCGAGAGGCCGATCGACAAGAGGTAGTGAAGGCCTGGGCGCATCTACTATACAATCTGTCAGTTACTTTGATGCCCGTGGGTTCCAATTCCAATACAACCCCGGCCCTGATCTGACGAACAGCAGCGGCACAGTATAGGCTGTAACCTGTAAGGGACAATGGCTGGAGGTTGCAGAGGGTGTGGCCTTCGCCGAGTGGTGCTGACTGCTGACTAGTGCAGCCGCCAGCCCGGCCCCCCAACAATCCAGCATGCATGCGGCCTGCTGCATGCAGCTGCGAGAGCTAAAGAAAGGCCCCAGTCTCCACATGCCAGGGTGAACAGCGGGATACATGGAAACCCTACCATAGGAGGATTATGGTTGTACCAACTAATCCGGATCCAGCTGTGCAAACTAATCAATAGGGCATTATGTTAGTTTCATTCTGCATTTAATTAATTGAACTAGCTAGCTGGTGTGTTTGGTGTTAAGTTCTGCACAACAAGAAGTTCAGCAAGACTTTAAGCAGGTGGTTAGCGAAGGCGAATGTGTAAAACAAGTTTGATTGCATAGCATAGTTGTTATGCATTCCTCCAGGTCTTTAAATTTAATTTATGCCAAAGGCAATCATGTGGCAACTGTGGACAAGTGCTGGACGGCTAGTCTACATGAATACGTATTTTTCGCCTTAAGGGCATGTGCTCTTGCATTATGTGCACCCGCTCGATGTGTGTTAAGATAGATTTGTGTATTGTAGGGGGGGAGAGATTCTTTCTCATATTTTACAGCGCACGAATCTCAAATGCGCATCTCATGAACTTAGGAGCTCTGTTGTTCTCTTCTCTGCTCCAACTCAATCTTAATGTTTTACACATATATGTTCTGGTAAAAGCTTTCGCTAATTAGACTCTTTTGTTGGAAAATTAGGCACTCTTCTTTTGCTTTCACACTTATAGAAACCCTGCTGTTACCTCTTTATCTTTGCCCCCCAGATAGTAAAGATGTTTAGTATACCAACAGAAAACGCATCACATAGAATGCTACAGCGCCAGATGTTTTTTGTAAACAGTCAGCAGCACTGATCCTACTTCAAATCTGACAACAGGAAACATAACTCACGATTAACACAGTTTAGTTAAACAGATTCACCTAGTGAAAACGAGTCGATCTGGGCCTCCATGCTTCTGAAGAAATCGTCGGCTTCTTGGATTGGTCTTGTGAGCTCCTGTCTGTACCTTACCAACATGTGACAGTACATCTCCTGCCACACACAAAATGTGGATCCATTGTTTCAGCTATGTACAGATACTTGCTTTCTTTCAGACAATCTAGATGCTAATTCCAACTGCAGAAGACTTCCAGGTAATAAATCATATAGATATATAGTTACCATGAACTGATCGAGCTCTGGGTCAGCCGGTTGTTCTTGCCCGTCGCCTGAATTCATCTCGACCTCAGCGGCGAGGGAAGAAAGCCGACCAACAACATCTGGCGGTGCTCCGACCTCAAGTAGCACAAATTCAAGAGCGCGTTTTCTCATGAAAATTAGAGAACGTACAAAAGGAACGCACACAAAAAATCTCATGAGATCAGCCACGGAATTGTACATCTGTTGGGAATTTGTGCATACCTTTCGGCAATCTATGAAGGCTCTCAGGAGAGCCGGATAGAGATGATGCGACATGATCTTCGCTTTGATTATTTCGGATCCCCTCTCGTTGTTGGAGTGTGTAGAAGGATCTGAGACGGCAAGCGGCGGTGGCGGTGGTGGCGGCGCCTCCGCTGGCGGCGAAGACGATGTGGAGGCCCTTTGATCTAAGGAGAGGTAGAAGGGTGTCGTCGTGGTCGCCTTTGAGCCGCTGGCAAGAACAGGCAGCTGCTCCATACGTGCCGACGACCTAGTTATCTGGGGATATGATGTTTGATTGTTTCAGGAATGGAGGAGGCATTAGGGCAAGGTAAGGTTGTATATTGGATTGCCTTCGATTCTGGATCAGAGAGAGAGAGATAGAGGGGGAGAGGGAGAGGGAGGAGAGAGACGACAGAGCGAGAAGAGAGGATACAGTAGCTGGATAGTCATAGCTCATGGGACAGAAATTAATAAAGGGTCCAATAATGGACGGGGAGGGGAAAATTGTCGCTGTTGATCGAGCTGTTTCTGAAGGAAAGAAATAGTTGTACGATCGTACAGCCTCAGGAACCATCCGATTAACTTTCTCTGAACGAGGTTGATGAAACTTATTATCAACAAATATTCTCGCCCGTTCACTTTTTCCCTATTTTCTTACAACTTTTCTTATCGAAATTTTCATCATCAGTTGCCAAACTGCGCATTTGTAAATGGCTAGCTATAGGCATTTTGATTTTTTGTAATTTCTAATGATAATACAAAGAATTGTGGGAACATTGTGCTACGCTGATGCAAAGTACTACATCCGTATCGAAATACTTGTCGTCATTGACTTTTTTCGCAACGTTTGACCATTCGTCTTATTCAAAAAATCATACAAATATCTTTTATTTTATTTATGGCCTACTTTATCATCAAATGAACTTTAAGTTTGAATTATCTTTTTGTATATTTACAATAATTTTTTGAATAAGACGAATGGTCAAAGTTTGCAAAAAAAAGTCAACGGCGACAAGTATTTCGATACGGATGGAGTAGGAGCTAACGAGCTCCTTGCTTGGATTTCTAAGTTCTATATGGAAGATTTGAGGTGCCCTTTCAATATTCTAACACAAACTCTCCACTAAGTGAGTATATTGTATCCATTTTTCCTTCTTCTACAAATAATGAAAGTATTTCCTATATATTAAAAAATTTCTAGAAAATTTAATTCTCAAATTTTGATAAATATATATTTTTCATATAAATTCTTTTTTTGAGATATTCATATAAATTAGTTTCGTAACAATATTAGACATGGAGTCGTCATAAGAATGGTCATTATTTTTTCTTTAATTTTTATAACTGTCCTTTGGGCACAGGGATCTGCGGAATAATGAATTTAGTTGCAGCCTTTGGAATTTTTCAATCCTAGTTTTTATAATTTTATAGTTTTGATGTAGATTCATGCTTGATGTGGAGTGCATTTTTCTAGACTTTCAATACTAAGCCTTTAATCCAGGGTTGTAATTTTGAGAGGTATAAATATCAGAAATTCGTGAGAAAAATAATTTATTAAATATTCTAAACACAATACTCACAATAAATACGTACTTACGTTTATCCATTATTTGTGATAGGCTTTAGTTAATAACTACTCTATACTACACGTTTTCAGCCTAACTCGTAGTTTCTTTTCACTTGTGACCTACAATGTCAAAACGTGCTTTTTGGCTGTTGGGTCCGGCTAGCTTTCTTCAGAATCATGGCGGACACACCTTGGCCATGCTTATTTATTTGTCCCAAATAACTTTCGCTTAATAAAAAAATCCGCCTAGTTCCTTCTAGGTTGGATCTCATTTTTTTTATTTGTCCCAATTCCCAAATATCAGACACTGGACAGAAAAATTCGTGCATGTATGCCATGGAAAACCCTAGGCCTTTGCCAAAAAAAAGAAAGCCCTAGGCCTTGTCCATGATGTGAACTACCTACAGAACCCAGCTGAAGTACCGAGAATTGAACCAACAATGCAAATACGTCAGGTCAGAATGCAAATCGCGTAATGAGTATCCTGTGTGCATATATACTGTATATCACCATCACGAAAGACAAGTCCAGTGGACACAAGAATGTAGCTGATATATATATGTGAAACCCTTCGGACATCATCGGATTGGAGGAATGCGCGTTGTTTTCTCTCCTGTCATTTATTTTCTCCTAAGATTAACTACAAAGTTGATGGACCATTCAATCCATTCGTGACCTACCATGCTGAGCATCTTTGCAGGAAAGAGATGGGCCCTTTGGTCCGTACTCAAGTACGGACATGTACAGTAACCGCTTGTTCACTTGATGGTACCGACGATTTCTTTACTCAAGTTAGGGCAGAGCTACAATAAAGTTGTATGGACTTCGTTCTTCCTGCATCTTGCGATTTTTGAGCTCCTGCTATACTAGTAAATACATCATCATCAGCAGGTTGATCGGGTCAATTTTGTATTCTTCATACGCACTTTTGTTTTGATTTTCCTGTGAGATCATGGACTTTCATTTTTTTTTAAATGATGGCCTTTCATTTAACCAGCACGACTGCATTCACTATTCAGCATGATTGTAGTCGAGGATGATCTAGTATTCACATCACAATTAATTTTTGATGCGACTATATTTTCTACAATATGCCTTTACGTACACTAGCTCTCCTTCAATGAAGAAAGAAATGGTTTTTTTGGATATGCCTTCTGGTACTATTGCAGCGTGCACCATGTCTCTACGTCACTCCCTCTGTCTCAAATTATATGTCTTTTGGCCTATTAAAATTCATAACTATACGCCTAGATATATGCTTTATATCTAGGTGCATAGAAAAACTATAAGTCTAAAAAAGCTAAAATGACCTAGAATTTGGGTGGATAGAGTATGTTTTATGTTTAGGAATTGATGGGATATATATTGTCAGAAATATTTTCTGCTTTTTTATACGATGGATTTTTGGACATTTTGGAAATTTAAAATGATATTTGGTAGTTTAAGTGCTTCTCTCATCATTAGCAGGAGCAACGGGAACTTTAGCTTATGCTTTCAGTAAAAAGCAGAAAGCGATGCCTTCAATAAAAAGTAGGACCAGTGTGCATTTGGTCCATTCGCAGGAGAAAAGGGGAAAAAAATCCTGGCCGCTTAGTACCTGTTATGAATTTGCCCCATGTTTGTCCACTAGTACTGAAATGCCAATTGTTATTTATTCGACGTTTGGGTAGCCTAAATAAAACTTCAAAACATATTTTGGGGCTGAAATTGAATTCCTGGCTGGTGGATATTTCTGAGGGCAAAGACAGTTTTTTGAGGTCTGCCGGCCTTATCTGGTGGCTGTTTTTTCTCCCCCTGCACAGGAGCCAGCTCATCACTAGCTTGACATGTAGGCACTGGAGCAGTGGCGTTTGTACCAGTATTGAAAAACCAGCTACAGCAAGAAACAGTTGGAATTAAGTGGGGGCGAATGCTGTGCATGCTCAAGTGGTTGCAGATCGAGACATGTTTCAGACAAGGTTGCTTTAATGCTTAACGATGCAGATTTGTGCACCTTATATGTTTATCAATGTAATGGCGTTCATTCGTTGGAGCATATAACTTGGTACTGTATCATGTGTGGGAATAGTAGTGTCCGGAAGTACCCCGTCCTGTGTGCGCCACCACCAATGCAGGTGCGATGTTCTTCTCATCAGTTTGTAACGTATATACGTATGGTATAGGGCCGGCGTCAAAAAGAGAAGAGGAGGAGACTTTGAATCGGAATCGGATGAAGAGCTATAGATCGGAATCGGATGGTGGGAAGATGTCCAATTTGGAGGGTGGAGATACTGTTTGCTCTGTAGGCTTAAATTGGGCTATTAATTGGGTCGTTTCTTGTATCTTTTAGATAGTAGTATTTTAGTTCGTTAGAGATAGCAATTTTTAGAGAGCTTGTTTCTTTAGCGTCAAGTTTGATCATGTCGTAATCGACTAGGGGTTTGTAATTTCAAGGTATAAATATAAACTCTAAGGGTCGTGAGAAAGGTTCATACACATCAATACAACAAAAACCTTTACTACTTCATTTACTACCCGCAATTTACTTTAACGTCGGTGACTTTGTAAGGATCTAGATGTTGCTTAGAGGGGGTGAATAGGCGAGTCGACCAATTAAAACTTCTACATTTGTTTCAGCCCGCTGTCAGGGGCAATACCGGTCCAACCAGTATGACAGGGCGGTTGGACCGCCCCTGGACAGTGAGCTTCAACAAATATAGCTCGACCCTCTCTTGCTCTTCTAGCCCCAAGTTGACTTGAGGCATAGCTTGTCAAGGTGTTTCTTGGAAGGTTCACCAAGTCCCTGCACACACAAAATGTATACCTAAGTAGATCGAAACTGAAGCAAATATAAGGCTAGAAGTAAATCAATGAGGCAAAGGAGACACAACGATTTTTCCAAAGTTCAGACCCACCGCATGCACACAACCGGCAAGCTCGGTGGTTCCTAATATCCATTTGAGGCACCCCGAAAGGTTACCTCGCCAAGGTGTATACACGCCACGCCTTAGCTCTTCACTAAGAAGGAATGATTCCCTTAAGGTGGAAACCGACCTTTACAAACGTCCGGTCGCTCATCACACAAATGGCATCTCACCGGCAATGCCTAGCCGTCTAGGAGCCAAAGCTCCAAGAGTAACAAATGTCACAAATAACTTCTTGACGCCAACCACAAGTGCTCCAGCTACGGGATGCTCACAAATACTCTCTAAGCTCAGAACTTCTCCCGCTCAATGTTTCTCTCAAACCCAACTCACAAATGTAGCTCAAATCACACAAATCTCACAAAGGAAGGGTTTGGGATGTTTCTCAGCTGAAGAACATGTGTGGGATGGCTCAAATTCACCAAGAACCAGCAGCCTTCAACGGGGAAGGCTAAGGGGTATAAATACCCCGTCCAAAGAGAACTAGCCGTTGCTTTGTCAGACAAACCCGGTTGCACCGGTCCCAGATACCGATTGCACCGCTATTTTGAAACAGTTAGTCGTTGCCCTTGTCAGAGGGGCAGGGCGGTTAGACCGCCCCTGAGTAGTGAGACATATCCCCATATGGAAGTTAAACTCTCAAGGCTATCTTTCATGGGTCAATCTAAGAGCACTTAGCGGTGTTTGTCATGAGCCAATGTTCCATTCTTCTTGATAGTACGACATACCTATACTAAGAATAAATATAGAACTAAATCTTGTATGTTTTTTTATCATGCCATACATGACTATTTCTTCATCTTTTGGAATGTCCACATTGATATCATTGAGCAATCCAACTTGAGCTAGTGACTTGAACCTTTATCTCAGAATGAAATCCACTTCTAGTTCAATTCACTTTCACTTAATAAATTTGATACTTGCCAACATGAAAACCAAATGTGACCAAGATTCATCAAGTTAAACCCTAAGAAAGTTTCGTCACCCTAGCAAAGATCCCATGACACAAGCCTCAACTTGATCACGCATTGCCGGTACCTTGAAACACCATCCCGAGTTCCAACTCTTCATGCTTGCATCATATAGAGCTTCACATAGACTTATATCATGAATGAAAACCAATTCTTGATTTGCAATTTATCCAATATACTTGACCATTCCTTTTCTTCAAGACAACCATGTCTTCTATGCAAGCCTACCATCAACTATGGACCAAGTAATATCTCATATCATCATGCCTCTTTTTATATTCGATCATGGCTTGCAATATTCACATTTTTATCCATAAATGATCTTGATGTCCCATATGCATGTCAACAAGTCTATAGAGTGATAGAGACCATGTTTCTTTCCTTGTTGCATATAAACTTGTTATTCATCATATTTTAGTGCCATAGGAACCATCATGTCATGCTTATGAGCCATACACCATGTATCCAACCAATAACCACATGTGCATCACAAATATATTAGGTAATTCTTACTCATAAACTTTACAAGATACATTAGTTCATTAATCTTTTTGTCACTAAATTCACCAAAACTCACTTAAGGGATTAGATGCACTTTCAGACTTCGCCAAAGCTTTTTCTTTCACGAGTTCTTTTGGGCAAGTCGAGGCGAACTTGATCTACAAGGCCTACTCGTGAGTTCCGCTTCTACTGAGTAATTTCCAAGCTTTAGCATCGGGCACATCGTTGTTGCTTCGTTTAGATTTATTCGACAATTATCGATATCTACTAGATTCTACAAGTTTTTTCTTGTTGTTTTTAGCTTTTATCACCACCTATCCAGCTTAGAACACGATCTAATCGGCTCTGTTAAAGTACCAAATCATAGATTTTATCTAATAACAGATTAACTTTTTTTAAGTGTTGTTACACTAAGCTCTATCGGATCGCTTTATAGTTATCTTTTATTGCTTAGTCTTCAATCGGCTTTCTAGCTGTTTCTTTATTTATCGGAATCGGTCCTCCATCATCCGATTTCACTGACGACAGAATCGGCTCCTTGGTTGTTTCTTAATATCAGATTTTTTTGTCCTCGTCAATCAATAGGTCAAATTAACTGGCACGCCCCAGTTTTCAAGGCCACGCCTTCGCTCGTGTGTTCGCGCATCTGTCGAGTCCTGATTTTTACGTCAACAGATAATAGCTGCAGGCTGCTCAGATATCATCGTCAACATCGTCAAATGGAGTTACACTTAGAACTTTAGAAGTACTATATCTCTCAAGAGGGCCAACCACAACATGTGTAGATTGTGACAAAGCAATGCAACATACTCCTACCAACATGTAGTATTTCTCTAACGTAGCTGAGTTTTTTTTCAAAAAAAAAAGAATTAATTACTTTCCCAACATTTTGACAAATTACTAACAACACCAATTCCAACAAGCATATTACTAACCGATATGCTATAGCGGTTAACACTCTACTCCTACCATCCCAAAGTATTATTTATTTTGGCTTTTCTAGATACACGATTTTTGCTTTATATCTAGACATAGTATACATTTTTTAGAAGAAGAGAATTTATGTTCCCTCATGATTTTTTTTTTTTTTTTTTTGCAAGGGGGCCTCTGCATACTCAGCCATTTATCTTTACAGTTCCAAACTCCGGCGGCCGATTAAAGCAAACTGTCAAAAAGTAACAAAAGTAGAGACATATGCAAACTCAAAAGACTAACTAATTATTAAGGCTAAGTGTAACCATAATTAGGGGACATACACCAATGCTTGGCGAAAATCTCCATTGCCGTTGTCACCAAACATACGAGCCCATTTCATTCTTAGTTTGTTATTCTTCTTGTGAAGGATAGACCAAAAATGCGTCCGACCCTTATTAAAATAACCTGTAAATAAGAGTATATTTTTTTATCAAATACCATATTATTAAAAAAAAACTCGATCTGCAAGCGGTAAGCCATATTGTTTCTACTTAACCATATAGACAAGAAAATTGCACTCATTCTAATGCAAACTTGAGATCGAGGTAGCAGGCATCTTGGTGCATGTTAAAAGTTACATATCTATAGAAAGCTAAAATGAATAATAATTTGGGACGGGTGGAGCAATAAATTGTTGGTCATTTCAAAATTAAAACTGTGGGGGGAAAGGTTGTCAGCACTATTAATTTTCTAGTTACACTTTGTAAAAAAAAAGTTCTTCCAGTCACATGCATCACGCATAGAGGAGTAGGACTGTAGGAGTATACTATTACTGCAGGAGTACGGTTAAATATTTCTGTGCGTGCATGCATGGCGCACGTACGTCATCATAAGGTAAGACCCAGATCTGGGACCGACGCGGCAGTCCTTGTCGTAAAACATCTGCGGCGTGCATGTGCGTGCGGCTCCATGGCCCGGGAGCATGGGGATCCATGGATGCGATAGCTAGCTAGACCATTGGATGGTGCTTTGCTGGTCCAGTAGTGGTGTGTTTTTTATCCTCCTTGGGATCAATCAGTCATCCGGCCGGCGCGGCAGGGCGCGCTGGTCCACGCGTACTAGGGCATGCTTGCGTCGCCGTCGCTAGTGCGTGGAAGAAACGGCAGGCGGCGGGGCGGCCGCCGGCGGATCGTGGGGAATTTTGGACCGCGAGATCGAGATGGAGACGAGCGCGCGATTCGCGGGAGCTCCGATCCGATCCTGGGAGCCTTTTGGTCACCCGCGTCGCGCGCGCGCGCGCGCATCAATTCCCCGCGCTTTGCAGAAGAGTACATGCTCACTCTGGGACATTGGCAGTCGCACTATCTCCCTGTTGGTTTAATTAAGCTGGACATACCTTTCGTCTTGGACCAGTTGTTGGGGCATTTTGCAGTCGTTCGTCACGTACTCTATATAAAGCGAGTTGCTATGTGCAAATCTTTTTTTTTTGGCGAGGTACTATGTGCAAACATATTTTGAGATGATGGCGAGGTTGCTATGTTAACCACTGTGCATATTTTGTGCTGAAATACGCCAATTGGGCTTATTATAAAGAACATGCAAGTTGGCGTATTTCAGAACAAAAAAAGAACATGTGTACATGATACCTCAATTTGCCTGAACAAGAACCCATTAAGGGCTCGTTCGGTTTCATTGGAATGGTTCCACCTGGATTGAGATCAATATAGTACAAACTTTATGATACTTACAATGAGAGACCGGGATTTATTCCAGGTGAAGAACCAATTTACTCATGATATGGACAATAAAAGACCTGGATTAGTTCCCCACCTCTTGACTAGTGGATTAATTCCCGGTCTCTTCTTGTCCCTGTCATGAGTAAATTGGTTCTTCACCTGGATTAAATCTCGGTCTCTCATTGCAAGTATCATAAAGTTTGTACTATATTCATCTCAATCCGGGTGGAACCGTTCCAACGAAAGCGAACGAGCCCTAAGGGGCAGTATATTCCAGATCGCGTTGAACGGTTTCCCGGTTTTTCTTGCAGAGTTCAGACAAAGGCCCGGAAGCGTGTCTCAGAATTTAGTTAGGACAGGTAAAGTGCTACTATGCTACTCTCTACGTTCCAAAATGTAAGTTGTTTTGTCTTTTTTAAGTTTATTGCTTTTACTATATACCTAAACATGTGTTATATCTAAGTATAGCAAAATGTTATGAACCTAAAAATATCAAAACGGCCTACATTTTGGAACGAATAGTGTAGTTCAGGGGCGAAGCCAGAAACTTTAGGCACCGGGGTCGGGAAGAGTAATCCTATTTTTTTTACGGGGACTTTCCATTAGAATCAACAGTAATATAAAGGGGTGTGCTGGAAGTCGCCGGACCCCGATGGATGAATGCAGCTCCGCCCCTGGTTGCTCCAACTACAAGCACACCCATTCATACAGAACGATCTCATTGTAAAGTAGTGCGTGTTTAATTTGTTAAAACACTGTGAGTGAAACAGGTTAATTACTAGTACGCTTGTAGCAAAAGGTCAAAATTAAATTAACAACACGGAGCTAGCTAGGGCAAGGGCAGGCCGGTCCCGGGGCAGAAGAGCCGGCGGTCCCAGCATCCGAAAATAGCGACGACGAGGACGAGGACGAGGACGTCGACGTACGGCGGCCGCGCGGCTTATATTGATCTTAATTAACCAATTAAGCACCGTACATCGGGGACGCGCGCGGTCACCGTCGTCTGCTACGTGCTACATACGTGCGCCACCAGCCCGGCCGGCGTTACTGGCGCGCGACGGGGACGCGCGCGGTCGACCGATGGGCGACGGGGCAACCACCGCCGGCGGGCCGGGCCTCGCGAGAAGGCCGGCGTAGGATCGAGCACACAAGAGTTGGTGTCGCCGTTGCGCACCGCACAGGTGGGCGCTGCTGGCTGCTGCTACAGCGCGCCCGATGGCTGCCACTCATTGAGACCGGGGTGCCCCGCCGGTGCCGATCCGTCGATCTCGCCGCCGGTCGCGCGCGCGCGAACCACGCGGCGGCGTCGGATCATATCGATCGATCGATCCAGGCCTAGAAATGGCCGGACGACCAGCAAGCAGGGTCAGGGTCAGGGTCAGGCACGTGTTGTACACGGCCATGTGTCCGTGCTCCGATCCGTCTCCGCTCGGGTCCTCATCGTCGGCGGGCTCGTGTCGTCCACGTCGCGACGGGGCACCCGCCAACTCCCTCCCCCGTCAGGTCGCTGAAACCATATACATCGACGTGGAAAACAAGCCTTGCACGCCCTAGCTTGCCGGCCGGCCTCTTGCCTGCTCCATCGATCAGGAGCAGCAGCATCAAGTACTCTACCGGGATTCGGGAGCGCGCGCGCGCGACGACTACCTGGCCGACTGATGCTGAAATCACGGTTAGGTTACGTACTGCTCAATCGATCGGGACGGACGAAAGAAACATGGCACCCTCAAGGTTCTCTGGCCGGAGCTAGCGCTCCATCAGATATGTTCAGATCACCCGTGAACGTAACAGAACAGACGTGTGTCACGGGAGCATATAATGATATTGTCGCCGGGTATTACAAGTGGCGTAGATCGTCGGCCAGGTACATGCCTCACGAGTCGTCGTACACCACCTGCTGCAGCTTGGTCGGCGAACTGTCGGCTAGCTCCTACGGTACGTCTTTTTTTTATAATGGAAGAATTTCGGCTTCAGACATTCTCTTTCGAGAATGCATACCAAATTGATTACAAAGCGGTAAATACCGCTATCAACATCAGCACATATATCAAACATGTGGCCGAAAACACCAACTAGAACAAAAGAAAATGGCCCTCTAATTTATAGCTCTAATAGTCGTCTTTCATGGCTTGTTTCGTAAGGTCAATCCTCTGTGATCCATCTTCACTCCACTTTAGGGTAAAACTAGAACCAGAGCTTAACCCAATCGCACCCAATGAGAAATTACTTCATCAGCATGCCAATTGAGGCAATGACCGTACCACGAGCCGGTAGATAGACAAACAAGTGTCCTCGTTGTCACGGAGCAGACAAGGTTTGACAACTTCCCTGGCAACCCTCCAAAAAGGACACGACACCACTGGTGCCGACGTCGCCTGTTCTGGACAAACAAGGTTTTCACCTGGAAGAACTCGAAGCGTAGGAAGAGACAACCATGACCGACTCCTCAAAGGAGGAAGACGGCGCCTGAAGGCGTCGCCGTCGTCAGCCCATCACATGGATAGGCAGTGGCTTTCGCCTTGAATCAGCTCCCAATATCGACGTAGCGCGTCCCATGCATACCATGCCATTGCCGAACGCCTACGCCACCTTCATCGAATACACGTCGCAACACAGCCTTCAAAGTTGACGAAGCACGTCACATACCGTGCGTCGCCGCCGTTGTTAGCCGCACCATGACGGCCATGACCAACTAGGCCACAAAAGCGCTAACCCACCGAGGGCAGATACAAGATCATGCCATTAGGCAACACTGCATTGATGCCCCCGTCGATACCGCCAAGCATCGCCAAAGTATAGAGGACGGATGATGAAGTTGATGACTAGCCCGCCACACGAGCATCCAAGGCTATCCATCTCCCGCCGCCAAATGCACCAATGACTAATGCCAAAATCGGCCCAATCGGCGCCAGATCCTGGGAAGAAGGCGAGGCGGACAGCCTCTATTGCTGTGTCGACTTGTGCAGACCTCGTAGCGCTTGCGCGCGGACGCCGGTGCCTACTGCCACCGGCCCATGGCTGCCACCATGACTGCGCCCACGATCGGCAGCCTTCGCCTCCGCCTCAACACAAGCAGACATCGCAGTCCGCCATGCTGCCGCAAAAAAATTCTGGGTCCGCCACTGGCCGTGATCGCGCCCACTGCCTGATCGACCGCCTCCTCACCATTAGCACCCCTACAGTCGTGGGGCTCGCATCCTTGGACCGGGAGGGATCCGAAACAGCTTCATGGGTCGGCACATCACGCGGAGTAGAGACCGGGAGGGAAAATGTTAGGGAGCCCTGACGCCGCCGTCATCACTGCTAAGCAGGCTTCCGCTGGCAAGTTTGGACAGCGGCAGGAGACGGGAGAGGCAGCCAGGCAGGAGAACGGCCGGCGGCGGGATCTCGGACGGAGCCGCCCGGCCCGTGTCGCCCTTCAGGACGACACGGGGGCGCGATCCGTTTTTTCCGCGAGAGCCACGTCGTACATACCCGTCGTCCTAGGATCGGTCACGCCGTCACCACCTGAGATTATTGTAACTCCTGTCCCATTTACGGATGGAGTACTGTCTGGTGGTGTATACCGCACAGATCGTATATATGATATGAACCCGGACTGCTCATATACTTAATTTACGATTTGTATATATATATATATATATATATATATTGAAAAATAGTTTGGTGAGGTCGAACATCGTCGTCAGTCTCCTACGAAGGTACGACTTGCGGTTTTGGAGCTTGTGATGCTGTCGACATCGGAGGAGAATCTGAATTAAAGGACGACCTGCGAGGTGACATTCTGCATGCAGATGCAGCGAAATGCACAGCCATACAATCCAGTGTAATTGTCAAAGCTGCGTTTCTAGCTACCTACTTCAACAGTTCAACGACAGGTACAACAATAATCGGACACAATATGACAATAACCTTTAACAACAAAACCGTACACCAAATACCATCCAACTACTAACACCGGAACCTATCTAGCTAGTTTCAAATAAAGGTGGCTTTCTATTTTCTGAAAATAACAAAGGTATGGATTAATCTCTACAAGGTTTGAAGGAATTCATTTTGTTTACCCCTAACCTTACTTCTAGTCTTGTGTCGTTCTATGTGTTTTCTTATCCTGGTTTCTTTTGGGTTTCATCTCTAGCCAGGCACGGAGCCAGCGGTGGGGCAAGGGGGCTCGAGCACCCCCCCCCCCCCCCCTCCGGCTGCGGTGTCATAGAAAGTACCCTTAATTCTCCGTTCAATTTCAGTCAAAATGTGTACACTAGGAGGAGCTAAAGTTCATTGAACCAGAAATCCAACAAAATAGAAGCCCAAAACCCAACTGGTGCTTTTGTTTAGCCCCTCCTATTTTTTTCTGGCTTTGTCCCTGTCTCTAGCCTACCCCAACTTGCTTGGGACAAAAGGCTACGTTGTTGTACTAACTTTTTTTTTGAATGAACCGAGAAGTACCAATTTTTTTACTGCCATCTATTCTATCATGATTTATTTGGAGTTTTATTTATTTATTCCTGCACCTATATATTGTTCTTTATATATTGCTCCCAGTTGTGCCTGTTATTTTATCAAAATCATTGTTTTGCATTGTGCCACACCCGGAGATCGACAAAGAGGATCCACCAGACTGAGTTTCACAGAAGATCTGGAAGATGACACCGACCTCCTAGATGCCATGCTCCATCATTTATTGATCCTGCACTCAGGCATGGCAGGGCTAACACTTATGGCTATGTAATACTCCTACATTATGCAATCAACTAACCATGCGACGATCAATATATAAAGTAGAGCAGAATGACAATTTAAATAAATAACAACTCTGACTACATGCAATAAAACACTAGGAATAGGAACAAATAAGACCTAAACATTTCTAAAATGGACAGCGACTTTTTGGTACATTTGGGGAAAAAATATTTATAATTAGTTATAAATTTGAGATTGAGCTATATTATATTTACTTCCAACGGTTGGATAGCTCTTCAGTTTTGTAGTTTAGCATTGAAGATCCGACTATCGTGATAGTTGGAGGAGATAAAATGGACCTTTTTTCCTTTAGTTTTCTATCAATATATGAGACACTTCATTTTCACTGTTAGATTTTGATTTAGATCTGACTATTAAGATCTGCTCCTCCATTTATATTGCTCTTAATGCCTCCTTTAAAAGTGTGAGAGAGAGAGAGCTGCTACAAATTTAACGAGTTTTAGGTGATGGGTTTGAACATAAAAAACCAATATGTTAAACATCAAAGAACAATGTACGTGTGTAATATTATGCTTCATTCTGGCATCAATGGACAGTATTTGAAACCTCGAGAACAACTGCAACATCCGAGAACAACATTAATTTGCAGCACGTACTAATTGCATCACATGAAACTATAAAAACTTTCAGGGTTCCTAAGTTAATATATACTCGATCCCACAAGCAGTGTCCCTTCGACCTTTACCCGATTGCTCCCACAAGCAGTGCCCCTTCGACCTTTACCCGATTGCTCCCTCCGGCCCTTCACCGCCCACCACTTACTGTCCTCTACACCACCACCGCGCGCGGGGCGCTTGTTGTCCTTCGCCATCCCTCTGCACACCTGTCGAAGCATGTAAAATCCAACCTCCAAACCCTAAGTTCAGTAACCTCGCCGACTCAATCCTCATTTGTTTAGAATTTGTTATGGTTTATGCATTGCAAAGCCAAGATGCAAGAAGTCACGTTATTATGTGGAGTGAAGACTCGTACGTATTCTTTCTCTCTCTCTCTTTTTTTTTTTGTGTGAACAAGACCCGGAGTCCCGGACGCATTCGACAAAGTACTACACATGAGCATGCCATGTTTACCCGGCAAAGGAAGAAAAAGGCATGCGGTGGAGAGAGGATAATGACGAAGCACATGCATGGCTCAAGCTCGATTAAGGTACAACACTGTGGACTCTGATGATCCTTTGCTGTGGCGATGCGCTCAGTGGCGCACAGTGTGGGAGCAGCTGCACGTAATAAATAAAGCCGGCTGAGCAACTCTTTCAGAAGTGCGCACAGTGGGCTTTAATTTTAGGAAGGCTGATTGAATGCTTAGCGAAGATCTCTGCACCCTGCGCGCCCTGCAAGAGATGTTTCGCGAAATTTTTTTCGAGTACGTTCCCTCACATGCATGGTATATTAAATATAGTCGAAAAAAATAACACGTTATATGGATGGAGTGTACTTCGCGAGACGAATCTAATGAGCCTAGTTAGGTCGTGATTAGACAATAAATTGCTACAGTAAACACGTGCTAATGACGGATTAATTAGACTCAGTAGGTTCGTCTTGCAATTTGCTGACAGAATCTGTAATTAGTTTTGTAATAAGTCTATATTTAATACTTTAAATATGTACCCAACATACTTGAAAAAAATTCGCGTTTCATCTGCCCTCGGTATCGTCATCGGTCGATATGAATGTGACGGTCGGTCAGTACCAGCGAGCACTGTTGTTCACCGGGATCGGATCGGAGCAGCACATGCGTGTTTTCAGTTAATTTTGAGTTTTCACTGCATGTGCGCGCGTCGCTGCAGTGGTACTGATACACACGCGCGGTCTATACCGTCATTTAGATGACGAAATAGCGTACAGGCAACGCACAAAGCTCGGCGCCTCGGGCGGGGCTCCTGGAAGGCTGGCTGCATGCTCTGCACTCCTGCCAAATGGAAGGTTGATGGGATGGAGACGAGCGCGTGATTCGCGGGGGCAGCTCTGTCTACCTAGCTCCTTCCTCTTTTTCGCTGGCGGTCGGCCTTAGTTTTTTTTTTTTCAAATAGCAGGAACACCCCCTTTGTCATTTAAAAAGAAGAAGTAACTGTACATCACATGTTAAAGGGAACACCGCCACCGGAAAACAAACACATGCAAACAACACACAACAAAACACTACACATCACCACACTCTGAGAGAGGAACCGAAAGAAAGGCACCAAGAACTGCGACGTTGTCTTCAACGTTGTGCCACGCCAAGATGCCGTGACCCGCTATAAGGCTAAGCGGCAACCAGAACTCCTCCACCACGGGGTTGTCATCCTCGCTCCGCACACACACGACCGTCGATCTCCCAGCTCCAGCCTGCTTGCTTCAGTAGAACACTCCCTGCGAGCAACACCAGTGCAGCCACCTTAACACTCAATGCTTGGAGGCCTCTTCTCATCCAAGGCCTCATGTTCCTTAGAAGCAACCACCTTAAAGTGTACGAGGACCTTGCCGCCCGCCACACTGGACACTGCTCAGCTAAGAATCCTTACCACCGAACCGCTTTGAAAGCATCACCTACGTCCTGCCGTCACCGGGATCACCATTGCACCATGCGCGCTAGCCCAAGGCCTCCAGCACCCATGGGTCCTCTGCACCTCGCCGCCAACCATGGACCCTGCGTATCTCGTCCGCCGCTGCACACGGGCAATGCCGCCAAACAGATCACCAGCAACACTACCACAAGCTGAGACGGGCCTCAAGAAACGGTGCCTCCAAGAAGGGCGCGACGCCAATGACGCTGTCGTCGCTCATCTGAAACTGGATAAGGTTTCCACCCCTGAGAATCCCATGTTGTAGAAACATAGTGTGCCGCAATGGCGCCCCCAACAGGGAAAACGACGCCCCAAGGGCGTTGCCACCATCACCACCGACAAAAGTGTTGGTAAAGGCTTTCGCTTGGCTCAACACCGTGCCTGCATCACGTCAAGGCCATGCCAGTAGCTCGCTCCCCGTCGCCTCCGCAACGTCTCCGTCGGAGAGATGGCCCGACACAGTCTGAAGCGCTACTCGGCGCCACCAACGTGCATCGGCACAGCCATCCAGCCCTGCCACCAAGGCGGGGCCGAACCAGCAACGTCGTCGAGGAGAAGAGAAGGCGAGCGCCATCCATCTCACCTCCACACCCATCGCCCACATGTAGCTCGGCCTCGGCACCACCACCTCCAGGCCGCCATGGCCCAGAGCTGTCAGAGCCACTGGCGTGTCCGCGCAGGGCCATCCGCGGCCGTCCTATTTGACCCTCTGCTCCCAACACACTGTCGCCATGACGGGGAAGTGATAACAACGGTGGATGGGCGGTATCGGAGTTGTACTAGCTGGTATTTGATTACGCGGTAACGGATTACGGACCAAGTGAAACCAAACATTGTTAACGACAGGGTCGTGCCGGCATAAATAGAGGCCCTCTATGAAACTATAAGGTGACTTACTGGACTAGTGATATAGAATAATAATTAATATATTAAATAGCAACAAAATACATCAAGAATCTTACTTATTTAACCTTAACCGCCTAAATTATCTATGTAGTTTCTTTTTTTTTTTTTTTTTTTTTTTTGCGGTTATGTAGCTTCGTTCTTGCACGCTAGGAAACAATCAGCATGGCGGCCTTTCGCATGGTGCATTTGAGGCAGATAGGCACGCTACGCTGCGCAGCCCATAGTTATGTTGTTCATTGATCTTGAGAAAGAGTTACTGAAATTAGGCATGTTTTACTATCAGATAGTAGAAGGCATTATATTTCTTTAATTGATGATTTCTCCATTGAGTAGCAGGTCGCCGGAAAGGGATTTTCGATAGGCAGTATAGGATGTCTGCAAACCATGCATGATGATACGCGTCCAACAACATAGGATCATCGTCTGTCGCCGATGGATGGGCCCGGCGAGCGGGTGGCCCGGTGCGGCGGTGCGTACGTGACTTCCATTGGACGACAGCAGCAGCACCACTGCTCGATCGACGACCGTTTGCCCATCCCATCGGGCGGCGCGGCGCACTTGTGCTGCGACCTCCGAGCGAGGTGGCGACACGGCACCCGCCGGCGGGCCGGGGGGCCGGCCGGGAACATGAGTTAGATCTCCCTGTGGGCTCGATGGTACGCGCGCGTCGCCGGTGCACACCGTAAAGCGTACGAACGGCGACTGTTGCACCCGCCGCCGACCCCGGCGCCCGCACAGTGATCTCCGATCCCATCGGCGGCGCTGCCCTGCCAAACACCCACCAGTCCCACCGCCACCCGTGGCTCTTGTTTTTTTTTTATTTAGAATATATAGCCCGTGGCTCTTGTGAGTTGTGATTCCTAAAGCGGCGACCGTGACTGGGAGTCTGGGACAGGGACTGACTGACACCTCGTGTCGTGCCTTTAAATGGGCCACCAAGCGTCACGATTTTTATCTCCTCCAACGAGAATGAAAGAAAAGTAGAGGCTGCGTGAAGCCAGCCCATGGGCCATGGGTATGAACGTAAGTAATTATTAGGCCTTAAATGGGCCCAGGCCGGCCTCGCGTATGCTTCTGTCGGAAATCCTATATACCTTCGGAAAGATTATATCTACATCATCTTTCATACCTTCGGAAAGATTATATCTACATCATCTTTCAGTGTTTGAGATTCATGCAAACAATGATACTTTTTGGATCTCTTTTCTTAATCCTATCCTTCAAATCCCCATGCCTACCTGAGCTGCCCATCAGCGTCGCCGCCTCCAATCTCGGGCGCCACCACCGGCTAGCCCCACGCCGCATGGCCGCCGCCGGCCCCTGCCGCCCCTGCGTCAAGCTTGGGCGCTGCTGCCCCTGGCGTCGGCCATTTCGGCTTCTACAGCGCACTCGGGCACCTCGCCGACCCGCTGCCCAGCGTGCCCGCGGCTCCCTACAGTCGCCCCGGCCCCAACGCCGGGCTCTAGCACCGGCGGCCGCGTTGTCCCAACCCTGGTCGCCCACTGTCGTCCCCTCCTCTCGCCGTCGTGCGCCGCATGCGGCCACCGGCACCTCATGCCACCACCGCCGGCCGCTAGAGCCGGAGAAGAACGCCTCCGGCGGCCAATTTTTTTTTTTTGAAAAAATGTTGACGAAAATGTTGAGACAGTCCACGACTCCTATCCACAAAAATGTTGGAAAAAAAGTTGAGACTCAACATTTTAAGTTGAGACTCAACATCTTTTTTAAAAAATTGGCAAAATAGGTTGAGACTCAACATTTTTGAAAATTTTGTTCGCGAAAAAATTTAGGACTCAACATTTTTCAAAAAATGTCGGCGAAGAAAAGTAGAGGTCCAACATTTCTCGAAATTGTTGATCAATATTTTTCAAAGAAAAAGTTGGGGCGCAACATTTCTGAAAAGATAAAATGTTGGTCAACATTTTCCATTGAAAAGTTGAATGACCCATCAGCAACTGGGCTTTATAGATGAGTTGTTAAAAATCTTTCACAAGGTATATAGTCTTCTGTTGACAACAACATCGTCATCGTCGGCGGTCGGGAGCTTAATTAAGGGATTTGGTCCAAAAGGAGCGAGAGGGCAACGCAAACACATGTGTTTGACGGATTGATTTTGGACGCCTGCATATGCTCAAGTGGTTGCAGATCAAGACATGTTTCAGACAAGGTGCATTAATGCTTAACGATGCAGATCTGTCCACCTTATGTTAATCAAATGTAATGGCGTTCCATTCGTAGGAGCCTACAATAACTTGGTACTGTATCATGTGTGGGAATAGTGCCCGGAAGTGTACCCCCGTCTGTGCGCCACCACAATGCAGGTGTGATGTTCCTCTCATCAGTTTGTAACTTATGTATAGTATAGATATATATAGCTACAGGATTTCATGGTTCATATATCATCGTCAAATGGAGCTACATTAATTTAGAACTCTAGAAGTACTATTTCTCAGGAGGGGCCAACACAACATGTAGAGATTGTGACAAAGCAATGCAACATACTCTGCACTGCAAGAGTATTTTTTTCACAAATAGCTGACAGTTTTTTCAAAAAAGAATTACTTTCAAAATATTTTGATAAATTACTAACCACTCCAATTCCAACAAGCATATTACCGACCGATATGCTATAGTATAATATTTTGACAAATTGATCATCGTTTTGACTTTTCTATATACACAATTTTTGCTATGTATCTAGACGTACATAGTATACATTTTTTTTTGGAAGTAAAAAAATTGTATTCCGTCAATTGCATGAGTTTTGCACACAGCCATTAACTATTACAATTTCAGGCTGTTGATTAAAGCAAACTCTCAAAAAGCAACAAAGTCCTAAGCCTATTAAATGACAAGCACCAATACTGGGCGAAAATCTCTATATTGCCATTGTCTCCAACGTATGGCATGCCCATTTCATTCTTAGTTTGTTATTCTTCAAAGGATCGACCAAAAAACGTGCTCGGCCTTTAAAATAACCTACAAATAAGAGAATATTTTTTTGTCAAAAATCGTAATATTTCTATTTAACCATATAGACCAGAAAATTGCACTTATTCTCTCATACAAACCTGAGATAGACATATATCTAGAAAAGTTAAAATGAATAATAATTTGTGACGGATGGAGTATCAATAGTTGGTCATTTCAAAATAAAAACTATCGGGAAAGGTTGTCAGTACTCTCTTACAGTGATTACTCCGATCCATCAAACATGCACTATAATTTTGCTAGTTACACTTTGTAAAAGTTCTACCAGTCACATACTCACATGCATCACACAGAGGAGCTAGCATGCATGGCGCAGAGTCAGGGGGCACGTACGTCATCATTAGATAAGACCCAGGATCTGGGGCCGACGCGGCAGTCCTTGTCGTAAAACATCTGCGGCGTGCATGTGCGTGCGGCTCCATGGGGATCCATGGTCCCATGGATGCGATAGCTAGACCAAGCGCTGCGTTTAGACGTTTCGCGAAAAAAATTTACAGTATGTCAGAAACACATTTGAAGTATTAAATATAGACTAATTACAAAACTAATTACAAATTATGTCAGTTCATCGCAAGACGAACCTAATGAGTCTAATTAATCCGTCATTAGCACATGTTTACTGTAGCAATTTATTGTCTAATCACGACCTAACTAGGCTCATTAGATTCGTCTCGCGAAGTACACTCCATCCATATAATGGGTTATTTTTTTCGACTACATTTAATATGCCATGCATGTGAGGGAACATACTTGAAAAAAATTTCGCGAAACATCTAAACAGGTAAACAGGGCTCTTGCATTGGATCGGATGGTGCTTTGCTGGTCCAGTAGTAGTGTGCTTTTATATCCTCCTTGGCTCCTTGGGATCGATCAGTCGGTCATCCGGCCGGCAGGGGCTGGTCCGATCCATTAGTGCATGCGCGCGTCGTCGCTAGTGCGTGGAAGAAACGGCAGGCCGCTGGGCGGCCGCCGGCGGGCGGATCGTGGGGGGAATTTTGGACCGCGAGAGATGGAGACGAGCGCGGGATTCGCGGGAGCTCCGATCCTGAGCCTTTTTTTGGTCACCCGCGCTTGCAGAGTAGTACAGTGCTGGGACGTGGCATGGCAGTCGCACTATCTCCCTGTTGGTTTAATTAGCTGGACATATCTTTTCATCTTGCACCAGTTGCTGGGCATTGCAGTCATTCGTCACTAAGGCCTTGTTTAGTTCCAAAATCCAAAATCCAAAATGAATGTTTAGACACATATATGGCGTACTAAATGTAGGTAAAAAACAAATCCAGTGTAGAGTGCAAAGTCATGCAGGAGCTGCTTAAGAAAATCAAGTTGAGCTGCCTCGGCAGGCATGACAAGCAGGGTGTCATCAGCATACTGTATAATAGGATAGTCTCCCCCAAAGGTTGGGCCAAGAGGATGCTGTAAATTGCCTTGAGAACAGGCATGATTTATCAGTGATTGCAACAGATCAGCAGCCAAGACAAAAAGCAAGGGAGACAAGGGATCTCCTTGCCTAACACCTCTCTTGCATTGAAAGGGCTTCCCAGGAATTCCATTCAACAGCACTGAGGAGGAACCAGAGCAAAGAATAGATCTGATCCAACTAACCCACTTGTCAGAGAAACCCTTGTGTTTAAACATGGCTAGGATGAGCTCATGCTCCACCTTGTCAAAAGTTTTCTCAAAGTCAAGCTTCAGCAAAACTATTTCTTTTCTTGATTTATGGCAGATGTGTAGAAACTGGAATGCCCAAGCTAAACAGTCTTGAATGGTACGACCCTTAATAAAACCATATTGATTAGCATGTACCACTTTGAGAATAACGGCCTGCAATCTGTTTGCCACAAGCTTGGTGAGAAGCTTCAAAGAATAGTTGAGCAGAAAAATTGGCCTGTAATCATTGACACCTAAAGGAGTTTCTTTCTTCGGAATGAGGGTGATGAGGGAGGAATTGAGACACTCCAGGTTGACATTCCCTTGTTCAAAGGCTTCACAAAGCCTATAGAAATCCTCTACAATAATAGGCCAACATTTTTTCATGAAAAAACCATTGAAACCATCTAGGGCAGGGGCATGATCTGAAGGCATATCTCTGACTGCAATTACTATTTCCTCTTTTGAAAAAGGATGATCTAATTCAGGAAGTACAACAGGACAAATAAGATTCTGAAGGTCAAAAGAATATCTGTGAAATCAGAGACACCAAGTCTATCCTTGAAAGCAGTCCATAATACCCCAGCTTTGAGATTGTGATCACAAACAATTGTACCATCTTCCAGTTGCAACTGTGATATTTGATTCCTTCGGAAGGAAATAGAAGCCACAGCTTGAAAAAAACTGGTGTTTTCATCCCCAAATTTCACCCATCTGATTGTAGCTCTTTGCTTCCAGTACTTGCCAAAGATGTCACTCCTTATTCGAGTTGTGACAAAGAGCAAAGATGTCACTCCTTACGAGGGATGGAAGGGGCGAAAGCCCAATGTCAATTTTCTGCGCACGTGGAGTTGTTTGGCTAAAGTTAATATACCAGCGTCGAAAAAGAGAAAGTTTGGACCCAAAACAGTTGATTGTGAGTTGATTGTGTGTTCTTGGGTTACACACAAAACAGCACGACTTATCGATTTTTAGTTGTGAAATCAGATTCTCCTGATGTGAGCGTATACACAATCATAGAATCACGTGATGCTACATTCTTTGGAGAAGTGTATCCTATGAAAGCAGCAAGTAGTAGTGAAACTCAGGTTTACACTCAACCTGAAACAAATACTTCACTTGAATCGGATAGTGAACCGGTTACATTTGACGAAGATGATGATAAAGTCGATGATACTCCACGCAGAAGTAAGAGACAAAGGGTTGCGAAATCCTTTGGTGATGACTTTATCGTTTATCTTGTGGATGATGTGCCAAAAACACTTCCAGAGGCTTATGCATCTCCTGATGCAGAGTATTGGAAAGACGCAGTCCGTAGTGAGATGGACTCCATCATGTCCAATAGGACTTGGGAGATCACTGATTGTCCAAGCGGGTGTAAATCAGTTGGATGCAAGTGGATCTTTAAAAAGAAAATGAGGCCTGATGGTACAATCGAAAAGTATAAGGCAAGACCTGTGGCCAAGGGTTATACCCAATAAGAAGGAGAGGATTTTTTTGATACATACTCTCCTGTAGCCCGGATTGCTACCATTAGAGTATTGCTGGCACTAGCAGCTTCCTACGGTTTACATGTCCATCAAATGGATGTAAAAACGGCTTTCCTTTATGGAGAGTTAGAGGAAGAAATATATATGGAGCAGCCAGATGACTTTGTTGTCCCTGGAGAGGAGAACAAAGTGTGCAGATTAATTAAATCTTCATATGGCCTAAATCAAGCACCCAAACAGTTGCACGAAAAAATCGACACCACTTTAACATCTATAGGATTCAGTGTGAACGAGGCAGATAAGTGTGTACTACCGTCGTGGTGAGGTGAAGGCGTTATACTGTGTTTGTATGTCGATGACATACTTATATTTGGGACCAGCACTGCTTTGATTAAAGAGATCAAAGCTTTCTTATCTCAGTGTTTTGATATGAAAGACTTGGGTCCAGCAGATGTAGTTCTGAATATTAAGTTGATTAAAAATGAGAATGGGATAACATTGAGTCAATCCCATTACAAGGAGAAGATTCTTAGCCGATTTGGCTTTGAGGACTGTAAAGTCGCCCAACTCCTTATGATGCAAGTGTAGAACTTCAAATGTTCAAAGGACATGGAAGAGATCAACTGAGATAATCACAAATAATTGGATCCCTTATGTATTTGGTTGGTGCGACCAGACCAGACATCTCCTATGCTGTGAGAAAATTGAGCCGGTTCACGTCAAACCCAGGAGATGATCATTGGAAAGCACTCGAGCGAGTGTGTCGCTATTTGAGAGATACTTCAGATCTTGGAATTCACTACTCGGGATACCCACTTGTGTTAGAGGGGTATAGTGATTCCAATTGGATCTCTGATGCGGATGAGATCAAAGCTACTAGTGGCTATATATTTACTCTAGCGGGTGCTGCAGTTGCGCGGAGGTCCTGCAAACAAACAGTCTTGACTAAATCAACGGCTGAAACAGAACTTGTAGCACTTGAGACTGCCACTAATGAGGCTGAATGGCTTAGAGAGCTGCTGATGGACTTGCCTTTGCTTGAGAAGCCGGTACCACCCATCCTAATGTATTGCGATAACCAATCAATGCTAGCTTAGGTTATGAATACAAAGGATAATTCCAAGTCCAGCCAGCATATTAAGCGGAGGCTTAAAACTGTCAAAAAAATGAGACACTCCAGAGTAATAGTTGTAAGCTATGTGAGAACTGAGAAGAATCTGGCAGACCCTTTTACAAAGGGATTATCACGGAATGTGATTTCTGTGATGTCTAAGGACATGGGTATGAGGCCCATATGAGTATGTTACACCACAATGGTAACCTATCCTATGTGATCGAAGATCCCGTGAAGTAGGTAATAGGAAGAACAAGTTGAGGGTGAACTCAAAGAGTACATTAATAAAATAAAATGTACCCGTGTCCAAATGACAACTAAAATACTCTTTACTTCTTGGAAGGTTGGCATAAAGTCTTAATGTTTTCCGTTGAAAAGATATTAGCCAGCAGGATATCTTGAAGGGGAACACCTACGTGAGTCTAACTGTAGGTCGCAGTTCTTGAGAGAGGACACTCTCATCGAAATCTCACTAAAAGATATGGGAGCAGACCATTAACGCTCCGGTTAGGCGAGGTCTCATTGGCAGCCTAGTATCAGCTATGACTTCAGGTGAAGTCCGACTGCACTAAAGCTGAGAATTCAAGGCCTAATCCATTCTCCGATCGCAGGAAGATGAATCTTGTTGTTCTAGGTGTACGTTCAACCCGTACGGGACTTATGCTAAAACATTGGTATATTAACAGTATTACAGCACATTGATCCTTTGTCCTTATTAATCTTACTTTGGCATTGGTGGGGGATTGCTGGAAATTAGGCCCATGGAGAGGCTCATTTCAGAAATTCGAAAGCAAGAGTGCATGGTAAAAGAGATAGTCTCATACTGCTAGTTTAAGGTGGTGCAAGACAACTTAAATAGAAGCGCTCTCTCACTTCACTGAATGTGTGTGAAGGAGAGAATGTGGCTTGGTCTACACAACATAACCCACGCACGCGCGCGCATACGCGTTCCTTTGCGCTTGACAGACCGCGTGACTTGTGACTTGCGACGTAGCGAGCAGCCAAGCCAAGTCAGCGCAAACCTTTTGCCATTTGCGTGTAATTATTGACAACGGTCATTAGAGATAATTAACACGCAGCCAATGCTATAATCCCGATTTATGTGGGCGGTTACTACCGCCAATTAGTGGGGCGTTATTGTAGGCAATCAAATCAACAGAGAGATGTTGGCCGCCTCCTCTATAAGAGGTCCTGGAGATGTCCAGAAACAACTGATTCCGAACGCCGGAATAACCCATGCACTCATTCTCTCTCTTTTTTCATCTGGTGTCTGTGTTGTGGTACTGAGCTGCTGGAACTCGCCGGCCCGTCTCCTTGGCGTGCACCGAGGAGCAGGGTGAGCGGTATCTCCGAGTCGTTGCCGTCGTGAAGCCTGCACGAGGGGCAGCAATAAGGTTTCTGGGCAGCGCGACTGCTCGAGCCGATCGACTACATTCTGCGCTGCCTCATTTACGATCTGCACTGCATCAAGTCTACACGAGGACGGAGCGCTGATCTGTAAGTCTGATGGAAATACTTACCGTTTACATAGCAGTAGCATTGTTTTGTGTAATTTGCCTCAATTTAAAATCTGGTAGATTTAAACGCATATTTCCAACAATAAATGTCCATTGCTGTTTGGTCTTTCACTAATAATATAATGCAATATCGTACACATAATTACTATAGTGCTCAGTATACATAGTGTGAACACACGGTCATTTGTACAAGTTCATATATGTGAAGATCATGTATGGCGACGATGACACTTATATTTCACAAATTACAGAGATTGCAAAATCTATATTACAGGCATCAAATGCGCCTTTTGGTGATCAGACAGGCACGGTATGCGCATATAATCATCAACGCATTTTCTACTCTGTTTGTGGTAATTCAGGGTATCAATCAACAGCTCCATATTCAGTAGTTTAATAAGTTTTTTTTTAAAAAGCACTTCCATGCACTAATAACCAACAAATACAGAAACGCTAAATGAGAAGCTAATTTGCCATATCTCATCGTACAACCCAGAAGATGATGAGATCAATGGTGGTACTCCCTGGTAGAGGTTGAAGATGAGCCTCTCCCCCTAAACCTTTGTATGTAACCGCCATTGCTTTTAGAGAGAGAGAGAGCAGGAGGAGCACAACTACGAGCTTCTGCAGATGCAGGAGTATCAACGAAGGCCTTGTTTAGTTCCAAAATCCAAAATCCAAAATGAATGTTTAGACACATGTATGGCGTACTAAATGTAGGTAAAAAACAAATCGCATTATATAGATGGACTGGAATTTGCGAGACGAATCCAATGAGTCTAATTAGGACGTGATTAGACACTAAATTGCTACAGTAAACATGTGCTAATGACAGATTAATTAGGTTCATTAGGTTCGTCTCGCGAATTCCAAATGTAATCTGCAATTAGTTTTTTAATTAGTCTATGTTTAATACTTCAAATGTGAAAAGATTCCCTTCCAAAATCTTTTCACCGCGGAACTAAACACGGCCTAAAGCGAGTTGCTATATGCAACCCTTTTTCTCTTTTTTTTTCACTAAACCCAGAGTAGATATTGAGATGGTGGACAAATGTTAACCACTGCGCATATCGACAGTCCTACTAATTATTGGCTTATTCTAAAGAACATGCAACAAGCTACTATTAGAATGTCAAAATTAGCGTGTTGATGAGTCCACCAAGCGAGCAGCAAGGACGTACGACGTCGACCGCCGAAATCGCCGGCACTCACACTCACACAGAGAGCTAGCCCCGTACGTCACACAGTACTGACGACACAGGCCAGCAGGCCAGTACATGTACGTATTAATGTTGTATTAGCGAATCAACTAGAAGTAGATCGAGCGGGTTTCTCCTATAAATGACATACCTTTGTCACTCCAGCGCAGTCGCCGTCCATGGCGACAGGGACGAGGTGGCGATGTCGAGGTGCAGAGGCAGTGACGGTTGGGGCGGATGTTGCAGCGACGACGGCGGCTTGGTAGTGCTTCCCGTCACTGACAGCCACCCCTCTGGATCGGGTTAGGGTTAGGACGGTGGGGTAGCGGCGGCTTTGACGAACCTCGTGTCCAGTGCCATAGCCCCCCACCTCCTATATATAGGGCTGCGCGACGGGGGCCCACCAGCCTTCTATTGGGCTGGGCGTCCCCGATCAGGACGCAAGTCAAAGGCCCAGTTGGCCTGGAGATCAACCTAACAATCTCCCCTTGATCTCACCATAAGTTTTCTTACACTTCAGCTCTTCGCTTAGCATCCACTTCATTACAAACAAGCACATTGAGCATGGGTCATCATGATTGTCATTTCAATCGGATTAAACAGCCACAATACACTTATCTATTTTGAAGGATCATAACTTTGGACCTTTATAGTCCGGAAGTCATAGGCAATACCATGAAACCCATGTCGACTCTGTGTCCTCTGCACACACTGGGTGGTAAGCCTTTAATAGACGGATCCGTAAGTACTTGATTGTTGCTTTTCAACATGATTCCGGACTTTCTCCTTTACAACGTATGCCTTTCTGTCAATGTGTTTGGCACCACACTTGACTCGTTGTCACAGGAGTGTATACTTGGATGGTTGTTGCTGTTGTCAACCATTATCAATTCCGGGCATAGGTTTTTCTCAACCATTTTGCCTGTCCCTCAGCCTCATGTCATGCTATACTATATTTTTACATCATATTGATGATAATTGTTCAACTCTTTGGAGATTTTTCCACACAAAAAACCCCAAATGTAAAAGCTAGCGACAATTGTGGATTTCGCTACACATTTCACAAGTTCTACCCTGCACTCACAATCTTTTGAGAGCACTGGTTATTTCTTTTCTTAATATAGCATGAGACTGATACAATTAACTCGAGCCCAGTGATCTATATCTGGACTGGTCATTGCCAAAACAACCCGGATATTTGAACTACGTCAAGGTAATGTTATTCTTTTGCATCTTTTGCATTAAACTTCAAACAGCTGAAGCATATGGTACCATATTCTTTTAATCTTCTGCTTGTTGGTTCTTGGAACACTATAGTTCCCATAACCATCACTTGTTCAATTATTGAAAACACTAAAGTTTTTAAAACCATTACCCTTGACTTTTAGGACAGGCGTAGGCTTTCTCGCATGCACATTTTATTTCATCAAAAACATTTCTTAACGTACATGTGCGATATTCCTAATACCCCTTTTTCTTTCAGCTTGATGAATTTCACCGAGATTGAATCTTTGAGGACAAAGACTTCCTTGTTTTCATTAACAGACTGACATTACTGCTAGTAAGTGAAAAGTCATCTACATGAACTTGAATTAGGAAAAAGATCTTCCCATTCCACGCCTTTATACAAATACAATTATCCTTTCTTTTTCTCTAACCCAAAAATAACTGAGTCTTAACTTCAAACACTATTGTATAGAGACTTCCTCTAGCCTATAAATAACTTCTTCAAGCAGCATTCCTTATGTTCTTTTACCTCCATGACAAAACCTTTGGGTTATGACACAAATCACATCTAAGAATGTTGTCTTTACTTTCATCTGATGTAACTCAGATAATGATGTGCCATTACTTTGTGCAAAATCTTTCGATTTATGCGGACTTCACTTCTCTACATGTTCCCTTTGGAGTCACAATTCGACTGTCAGACCCATCACGGCCTGATGTTTTGAGTCCATTAGGAAATAACTACCGAGTCCCAAAACACGTTGGAACTGAGTTCAACTCATTTTCCATGGCCACGAGACACTTCGATAAGTGAACGCCCTTCATGGCACAAACTCTATCATGTGGGGCTGGTGACGTTCTTCCTCATGAGCAATAATGAGTTCTATCGGCTCCTGAAGGACAGGTTCCAAATTACCATGAGTGCAATGATTGCCAAAACGGCTCCTGAATCGTCGAAGTGGATACATGCATCCTCTTCTCCTCAAGATCAATTTCTCGAGTCACCATGCTCCCCCTCATCATTTCATCCTTTAGATCTCTCGGATTTGCCAATGAAATGGCAGCTTCTGGGATCTGCTTCCCTATATATGGGTTAAAAACTTCAGCCTCAGTTGAGCTCCCCACACACATGCAAGTGGTTTAGCGAGGATATTTACTTTGTACTCTATTGATAATATGAATAGGGTTAGCACCTCCACCCACAATCCCAATGGTTATTTTCTTATGTTTCATTCTACTGAGACTCGCCCAGTATAGAATACTGGGTGACTGAGCTATCTTGCTTGAGGCTTTATAGAACTCAGGAATTGCTATTTCTTTACTTTAGAGGTATTGCCATTATGACCATCGTACTCCCCCTGACGATCACGTTCATCATTTATAGATCACTTTGCATTACATTAAGTATTGGGGAAGTTTCATCTATTCACTTTTTCTTAATTGATCTCATATTTCTCCCCCCTCGAAATGTGGTTAGAATCTTTCTAACCACAATTTCGAATCCTTTCAGAACTTAACGTGAATGAGGAAACTTTAATATCTTCTATGCCTGCATGATTACGTCATGCAAAACTTAGCTCGTACGGGAGTGCCTTTTTCCCATCTTTCTTCAAGAACTCAACATAGTTCTTTATCCTTAGTCCTCATGCAAGTCTCACTCGCATGTAATTCACGTCTTTTAGTTCTTAAAATTCATTGCTTGCCTCCCACTATGGGATACGCAAAAAGCACATGAGTTATAGCAACTTTTTCCCGCCTTGCAGGATAAGTCTTTTACCAACCTTCTCCCTTCATAAGGGATTGTCTAACATAAGCATTATTTCAACTTTATCCCACCATGCGGGTAATTTTCTCAAACTTTCCTGCTACGCGGGCTCTGCCGCTAACTTTCTCCCCTTACGGGTATTTCCCATAAGGGACATAAATGCCAGAATTGGCTCTTTGTTTGCATATTCAATCATCAAATTCAGATATTTAAATCTGAATGTTCTTTAACACACACGCTTAGCCCGACTTTGGTAAAAAATAAGCATGCATGTCAATTATTACTTCTCATCATGATAATTGAAAATGTAAATACATTCTTCTTTATAGAGTACATGAAAAATAATTCTCAATAATCTATCTTTCTTCTTGGATCACTGTCCAAGAATGCTTTCTTTCGAAGGCGCTCTTCAAAGAGAACACTTCCCCTTGTGCTATGACCTTCTTCCTTTGTCATTTTCTGAGTCTCAAGTACCAGATGATTTTTCTTACTGTCAAGAATGAAAGCATGAATATCTTTTGTCTGAGAAAATTATTAACAACAATCAACAATGATGCTTATTAGACTTTCAAACATTTATATTCTATTCTATATCACCTTTGGGCAGAAAATAGAACAGAACAAGCACCTTCTTTACATTAATTTCACATCACCTTTGGGCAGAAATGAAAATAACGTTGAAACTTTAAACATTTCTCTACTTCAAGAGTATTTCTTAAGCCTTATCTCTACATTAATTTCACATCACCTTTGGGCAGAAATGAAAATAACGTAGAAACTTTAAACATTTCTCTACTTCAAGAGTATTTCTTAATCTTTATCAATTCTCTGAAAATTGATCACTTTGATACAAAATTTATCAGAGATTTAAACTTTAAACAATGAACTTATAGAATTATAATATTGTTATCATCAACTTTGGTCAGAAAAAATAACAATACCATAATTTTAACTTAAATAAATCTTTCTACTCCTCTAAATATACACAATTTAGAGGATGGAAACTTTACTTTGCAGTGGAAACTTTAAAACTATTCAGAAGCAACATCTCAATTAAACTTTACTTTTCTCTTAAACAAACTGTCCCTTTTGTTCAAAACTTTTCTTTACAAAAAAATCAACATATAAATGCTTCTGAAAAAGATCATAATAAATGTGAAATGTTATTATTCGCAACTTTACTTTTGACCCAGTCGTATAAACAGCCCACAGTCTGCTTACGCACTCGCGGTCCACGCCTCTGCGTGGCTCGGCCCACGAGCTGACCAAAACGGTCAAGCTCGACTTGTTTGCTCGGTCCAGTGTGGTCCGAAAACTTAGCATACGACTCACTATGCTCTTAAAACTTAATTCTTCCGGTTGGTTCCAATATAAAAAGAACCAACTATTTAACCTTTGTTGTGGCAACAAATAAAAACATATTGTATTCAAAAACAACATAACATTTAAACTTTGCCACTAAAATTTTATTTTTCAGAAGCATTCTACTCTCTTAAAAATTTATCCCTTTGGTTCAAAATATAAACAGAGATGTAAACTTAAAATTCATACATAATTCATCAAAAACATACTTCTGAAAATGAAAAACATAAATGTGAAAAAATTCTATTCACAATCTTCAATTTCAGCCCAGCAGAGAAAACGGCCTGACAGCCCGCTCCCTCGCACGCATGGGCTCCAGCCCAAACATGTACTCGTGCGCGCGTGCTTCCGGCCCAAAACGGCCCAGCATAGTCGGTGCCTGCTCACCCGCCTAGGCCGGCAGCCCAGCTCTCTTGGCTCGGCGGCCCGTTGGCGCGCTTCGCGGCCTAAGGGCCCATCAGCAGCCCACAACCGCTCGGCTGCTCCTAGGCGTTGATCTGCTAGGGTTTAGATCGGACGGCTGTCCGCGAAAATCGCCAGAACAAAAACCTGGAGCGCCTGATGTTTCCCTTTGGAACTCTAGCGCATTCTTCCTTCCTCCCCGTGTTTCTGGCTCTCGGCCGGCGGCGGCCGGCCCGGCGCTCCTCTAGCTCCGGCCGTCGGAGTTCCTCCAGATCCGACCGCTGGCGCCATGGCCGACGACCCGGAGCAACACGGGGCTCAGCCCCTCTACTTTCTTGCTCAACGCGCGCGCCGCCGCCGAGGCTCAGCCCGCCGGCCCGCCTTCCTTGCCGCCGCGCCATGGCCGTGCCAAGGCCCACCGAGCTCAGGCCATCTCTCTTTTCTTTTCCTTTCTCCCCCAACACCGCACGGATACGAGTCAGGAGAGTGGTGGCTGTTCTTGACGACCGGAGGAAGACGACGGCGCCGCCGCCGGCCCCTTCGCCGGCGCACGAGCTCACCCGAGGTGAACGCGTTGCCGTCGAGGGGCCCAGCGACGGTGCCTCCTGAGCCCATGTGCTCGCAGCGCATGGAGCGCCGCCGTTGTTTGGTCCCTTTCCCGGTGAGCACGAGGCTCGGGGCGGCTTCCCGCGCGGCAACTGAGTGTCGCCGGTGGTGATGACGGCGGTGAGGAACTCTGGTGAGTTCCTCAACCCGTCCTTTCTTCTTTTGTCAGGTTCTAAGGTTAGAAAGTGCCTTGATTTCTTCCGAATCAATGCTACTAATCCCCAACTCTGATCCTACTCTCTAGATTAGGCTCTTGATACCAATGTTGTATTAGCGAATCAACTAGAAGTAGATCGAGCGGGTTTCTCCTCTAAATGACATACCTTTGTCACTCCAGCGCAGTCGCCGTCCATGGCGACAGGGACGAGGTGGCGATGTCGAGGTGCAGAGGCAGTGACGGTTGGGGCGGATGTTGCAGCGACGACGACGGCTTGGTAGTGCTTCCCGTCACTGACAGCCACCCCTCTAGATCGGGTTAGGGTTAGGACGGTGGGGTAGCGGCGGCTTTGACGAACCTCGTGTCCAGTGCCATAGCCCCCCACCTCCTATATATAGGGCTGCGCGACGGGGGCCCACCAGCCTTCTATTGGGCTGGACGTCCCCGATCAGGACGCGAGTCAAAGGCCCAGTTGGCCTTTGGACCAACTGGCTGGAGATCAACCTAACAATTAATCCATATCCATCGACGCGCGCGCTGTCCTCCGTCCCTGAAACCAGCGACGACGTCGACGTACGTACGCCGGCCGCGCGGCTAGCTTATTCATCAACCAAGCACCCCTCCCGGTCACCGTCGTCTCTGCTACGTGCGCCACCAGCAGCCCGGCCGGCGCTACTAGCGCGCGACGGCGACGCGGTCGACGACCGATGGGCGACGGGGCAACCGCCGGCGGCGGGCCGGGGCCTCGACTCGAGAGATCGAAGGCGCGCGCGTAGGAGCTGAGCATATACAGTATATAAAGAGTTGGTGTCGCCGTTGCGCACCGCACAGGTGGGCGCGCCGCTACAGCTAGCGCGCACGATGGCTGCCCCTCATTGACCGGTGCCGATGATCGATCGATCTGCTAAGCGCGCCACCAGCAGCCCGGCCACGCTATTTTTTCCCTTCATCATCTATCGACCGGGCACCGGCCACCTCTCCCTCCCCCGTCACGTCGCTGCTGCGAGCCTGCGCAACCATCGACGTGGAAAACAAGCCCTTGCCTGCGCTGCTCGACCGCTTCGTCGCGTTCACTCATAATTCATAGCTATGCATGCTCGATCGAGATCGGCTCTCCTGCTCGATGTACTCCGATCGGGAGCGCGTGAAGAGACTACCTGGCCGACTGATGCTGAAATCGCATGGTCAGGTTACTTACTGCCCAATCAGATCTGAATGTTCTCTGACCGGAGCTAGCGCTCCATCAGATCACCCGTGAACGTAACAGACATGTGTCACGGGGTATTACAATAAGTGGCGTAGATCGTCGGCCAGGTACATGCCTCACGAGTCGTCGTACACCACCTGCTTACGGCGAACTGTCGGCTCCTACGGTACGTCCTCCATACCAGTCCTATATAGGATGAGGTTTTTTACAGTGCTTGGGAGGAACCAGAGGTTCCCCTACCGTAATTTCTCTAGAACGTGTGATTTCAGGGAGTGAAGATTAATTATAAACAAGGGTAGAACAGTAATTTCGCCTATAGTTAAGGCAACACGTTCTTCCACGATCTGAAAAAAACTCGCTGTCCGTTCCTCTTCAACGGGCTCGCCAACGTCCGTTCCTCTTCCACAGACTCGCCGACGTCCACCTGTGCAGGGCTGCCGGCCATCCGGTGTCTATTCCTCTTCCAACTGTAGGGGCTCCGGGCTCGCGAACGCCCGCCTGGGCCGCCGGCCATCACCGGTGCGTGAGGAGCACGTCAAGGCGACGGATGCTGACCCTGCTGCCAGGAGAATCCCACAGCCGTGCCCTGTCGCCGGCGAGTACGCGTACATCTCCAGGAGTTGGGTACGGATACAACTTAACGTATATAGGCCAAGAAGAAAATACCAATATGCCACTTTCTTTATTTTTATAAATAGTTTTGGCCCACAAATAATAGGTACCGGTCCACACTATTAGTTCCTTGTAACAGCTTCCTCCTATTTTTTAACCATCCGGTCAGGACTCATGAACGGCTCTTAAAATATCCAAGCACCGTAAAAAACCTCATATAGGATTGGTCACGTCGTCAGCACCTGATTGTAATGTAACTCTCAGCCCCATTTACGGATGGAGTAGTACTGCCTGGAGTAGTGGAGTACACCGCGCGGCGCGCGCGCACACGGCCAAATAGTAGAGAGCATCTATTATTGTTTCATTATATATAGGCTACCACTCCTACTTAATTCCGATTTTTTTTTCGAAGCCTACTTAATTCCGATTATAAATTGAGAATGGGAATTAGTTTGGTGAGGTCGAACATCGTCGAGGGGCTTGCGGTTTTGGAGCTTGTGCTGCTGTCAACGTCGGAGGAGAATCTAAAGGACGATGTGCGAGGTGACATATTCCGCATGCAGCGAAATGCACAGCCCTACAATCCTGTGTAATTGTTGCCAACCATCAAGCTGTGTTTCTAGCTAGCTACTTCGTTCAACGACAGGTACAACAATAATCGGACACAATAATTAACCTTAAACTACAAAGATCGGACACCAAATATCACCCAACTACATACTCACGCCGGACCCCAGCTAGTTTCTCAAAGGTGGTTTTCTATTTTTTTTTTAAATAAGATAGGTCTGATTTAATAATCTCTTGAAGTTTAGAAGTAATTCATTTTAAATAAAATATGAAACTTGTGCCAACTTGTTTAGATGACATATACTCTTTTGTGATTTATTTGGAGTTATTAGGGTGTGTATATTTATTCATGCACCTATTGTTCTATCGCTCCCATTTGTGCCCGTTATCTATCTAAATCATTGTTTTGCACTGTACTACACACGGAGAGGATCCAACATCCTATGAGTTTCACAAAAGATGTGGAAGATGACACCAACCAACCTCCTAGATGCCATGCTCCATCATATATTGATCCTACTCAAGCATTTCATGGTAACACTTATGATTAGTTAATATGTATATGTACTTCCTCCGTTCCAAATTATATGTCGTTTTGGCTTTTCTAGGTTCATAGATTTTGCTATAAATCTAGACATTGTGTTTATCTAGGTGCATAACAAAGACGATTAATTTGGAAAAGTCAAAATGACATATAATTTGGAATGGAGGTAGTATCAAACAATTAAGGCAGGGTCTGATACTTTATGCAATCAAATAAGCATGCGGCCTATATAAAGTTGAGCAAAATGACAATTTAAATAATTAACAAATGTGACTACACGCAATAAAGCACTAGGATAGGAAGAGATAATTAAGACCGAAATAGTTCTAAAATAGAACACTGATTTTTTGGTACATTTTGAAAAAATAAAATAAGTTAGTTCTAAATTTGAGATTCAGATATATTATATTTATTTCCAACAGGTGGATAGCGCTTAGTGTCTAGTTTTGTAGTTTAAGACTGAAGATCGGACTATATCGTGCTAGTTGGAGGGTATAAATGGACCATTTTCCTTTAGTTCTCTCTATATATATAACATACATCAGTTTCACCGTTAGATTTTGATTTAGATATAACTATATATTCCCTCCATATAGAAAATAGATGACGTTTTGGACAACGACACGGTCACCAAAGCGTAACTTTGACTTCTTATTTTTACAAAAATATTTCACATTTCAAAGTCAACGACTTAAAAGTTAAGTTATTCGTGATTTATATTCTAATGTTTGACTAACCCTTCTCTTCACCATTTGTAGAGATTGTGGTCTTTCATTTCTCGAACTAGCAGTGCCAGATTGTGGCGATGTTTACCGGGAAAGGAAGAAAAAGGGCATGCACTAGTGGGGAGAAGATGACAAAGCACATGCATGCATAGCTCAATTAATTAAGGTACGACACTGTGGATTCTGATGATCCGTTGTTGTGGCGATGCGCACAGTGTGGGAGCAGCTCCACGTAATAAAGAAAGCCGACTGAGCAACTCTTTCAGAAGTGCGGACAGTGGGCAGCAGCGCTGCAGCTTTAATTTCAGGAAGGCTGATTGAATGCTTAGCGAAGATCTCTGCACCACGCCCTAATCCATGCATGCATGCATGGACGTACGGGGCCGGGGCCGGCCGGCCAGCCTGCTCGATCGTCATCGATCGATATGAATGTGGCGGTCGGTCAGTACCAGCGAGCAATGTTATTTTTCACCGGGCATCCTCTAATTGTGGAACGAAGACGAGCGCGTGATTCGCTGGGGCTCTCTCCCTTTACGGCTTTACCTCCATCCTTTTGTTTCGCCGGTCACTTTTCGGCCGGCCGGTCGATCGGCCTTGGTTGACGCAGTACCTGCTCATCAGCTCATGACTGATTGGTTGCTCAATGGCCGTGAGCACATGAGAGAGTGAAGCGAAAGCCCATAGCTAGGTTAAGAAACGTCTGCGCGAATAATGTCTCCTGGATACAATGATGCGTGCGCGTGGCGGCGTGAGCGCGTCCAACAACAAAACTAGTATTAAACTAAGATACCCATGCATCTCGCTGCGTTACACCAGCGCAGTAAGTACAGTAATAATGATCCCACATCGTAAAGGATCGTCTGTCGCCGAGATGGATGGGTCCGGTCGACATCGATCAGCCGGTACGTGGCCCGGTGCGGCGGTGCGTGACTTCCATTATTGGACGACAGCAGCAGCTGCTGCTCGATCTGCCATCCCATCGGGCGGCGCGCGCACTTGGGCTCCGACCTCCGAGCGAGGTGGCGACGCGGCACCCGCCGCCCCGGGCCCGAACATGAGTTAATTAGATCTCCCTGTGGGCTCGACGGTACGCACGTCGCCGTTGCGCACCGTAAAGCGTACGAACGGCGACTGTTGCACCCGCCGCCGACCCCGGCGCCCGCACAGTGATCTCCGATCCGATCGGCGGCGGCCCTGCCAAGCACCACCGACCAGTCCCACCGCCATGGCGCCACCAGTGGCTTGTGATTCCTAAAGCAGCGACCGTGACTGGGACTGACTGCATGGGCCACCAAGCGTCACGATTTATCTCCTCCGACGAGAAAGAAAGAGAAACGTAGAGGATGCGGATCCGATCCGTGAAGCCAGCCCATGGGCCATGGGTATGAATGTAGTAGGTAGTTATTAGGCCTTAAACGGGCCCAGGTCGGCCTCGCGCATGCTGTCAACAAGAATTTTTTATATTTTTATATTTTTCAATTTTTTAAAAATAAATACCTGGCCCAAAAATTAGCAGATTTGGTCTTATGTCGCCGGATGAAACGGCTATAGCCGTCTGAACCGGCGAAAAGGTTGCTGCACAGGCCACGTGGCGGCGTTGTAGGGCTTTTCGCCGTTTCAAACGGCTATAGCTGTTTCACACGGCGAAAGGTTGATGCACAAGCCACGTGGCGGCGTTGCAGACCTTTTCGCCGTTTCAAACGGCCATATCCGTTTCACACGACGAAAAGCTCCTGGCCCCGCTTTTCGCCTGAAGTTATAGCCGTTTGAAACGACTATATTTCTTAAACTTTTTTTTAAATTTACGTTGAGGAATTATTCTGCAACTGTTTTCTAATTTATGTTGAGAAATTATTGGTTTGATATTATGAAATGATTTAGATTTTTACGGTCTATTTTTTGGTTCGCCTATAATTGTTTTAATATTATATGTTTATAATTTTATACGGTTTGTGGGTCCCTTTAGGCCAGAATGCAATTGTGGGTTTTTTTTACGAAATGCAGTTGTACTACAGTTGTGCAGGTGTACCATTACACACATAAACTCCACAACTGTATTCCGTAAAACAAAAACCCACAATTGCATTCCGGCCGAAAGGGTCACCCACAAACCGTATGAAATTATAAACATATAATATTAAAACAATTCTAGGCGAACCACGTATAAAATTATAAACATATAATATTAAAACAATTATAGACGAACCAAAAATTAAACCGTAAAAATCTAAATCATTTCATAATATCAAACCAAATATAGCATAATAATTTCTCAACATAAATTAGAAAATAGTTGCAGAATAATTCCTCAACGTAAATTAAAAAAATTTAAAGAAATATAGCCGTTTCAAACGGCTATAGCCGTTTCAAACGGCTATAGCTTCCACCCACCCGGTCAGCGCTGGCGAAAAGCGGAGCCAGGAGCTTTTCACCGTGTGAAACGGCTATAGCCGTTTGAAACGGCGAAAAGCCCTGCAACGCCGCCACGTGGCATGTGCAGCAACCTTTCGCCAGTTCAGACGTTTCATCCGGCGATATAAGACCAAATCTGCTATTTTTTGGGCTAGGTATTTATTTTTAAAAAATCGAAAAATAAAAAATAAAAAAAAATCCTGTCAACAACAACAACGTTCGTCGTCGTCTGGTCGGGACTCGGGAGCTTAAGATTTGGTCCAAAAGCAGCGAGAGAGCAACGCGAACACCTGTTTTGACGGATCGATTTTGGACGCCTGCAAGTGGAGAATCAACGCATTCGGTTCTTCGTTTCCTCACGAGCTCTGCCTTCTACTTCAACTGAGCTTCAAAGTCTATTCGGCTTTCGGCACCACTTTGGAAGGTCTAAAAAGATATCACGTACTCAACGAGGGAGAAAAAACAGTGAACTTTCTCAAGCCGTAGGAGTAGACTGCAAACAGTTCATCATCAATTCAAGTTCAAGGACCTTGGAACGAGAATTAAATACTCCCCACAACTCCTCTCCACTTAATCTTTCATTATCTTCTTTTTATATAAGGAAAAAAACAAATAATAAAGAGGTGGCCAGGTGGCCCAATGGGGGCCAAAGAAACGAGTGGTCGAGCCGATCGTGCCGCTATAAATGCCCAGCTCCATTACTCGGCTTCCAGATCCAATCATCACCACAACAGCTCATCGAGCAGAGCCCGTCGTCTCTCAGAAGGAAGCAGAGGAGGGGGGACGCCGGCGGATCGGACTATCGGAGCCATGTGCTACCAGGTCAAGTGCGGGAGCTGCGGCAAGCCCACGTGGGCGGGGTGCGGCCGCCACGTCCCGTCCGTGCACGCGCAGATCCCCGAGGGACAGCACTGCGCCTGCCGGGACTGGCCCGGGGTCGCCCCGCGCGTCGAGAAGGAGGCCGCCGCCGACGCCGACGGAGCGGCCAATCCCGGGAAGAACCCCGGCGCCACCGCCGCCGGGGAGGGCTCTGCCGGTTCCACGGCGGAAGGCGCCGCCGCTGCCCAGTGAGATGCGCGTGGTTCCCCGACGCTGGCGGCGGGGATGTTCGATTCGGGACGGCAGCGTGTCGCACGTGTGATCGTCGTGCTACCAATACCAAGGATTGTATCGTGTTGTGTAATTTCGTATTGTACTGAATTAACAGGGTCGCCCTTTCTGGTGCAGATTGGCTGAATAAAATGTGCATTTGGTGTGGATTACTAGCCTCTGATGGTGCACCCCAATAATACATGGGGGAAATGTTTCACAGGTTTCATATCTTTAGAAAAAAAATAACGTGCCTACAACTCTTCAAAAGTCTTTGATTCAGCTCCAAAATTTCTTGGGAATTAGGTCTTTCTTGCTCAAGAAATTACTTTCGTGCACTAAACGTAATTCTTACACTAATTGTTAGTCAAAATAAACTTATAAAGTTAGGCTTTTCCGAAGCAGTGAACGTTGATCTTGGTGGATTGTTTTGTATCCACCGGACACATCACTAAAATGATTAGGGGCAATTCCTTATTTGACACCGAAAGATAACTCAATTTCTTTCTTGACACTCAAAAATTTTCCCTTCCCAATGTAACACTAAGTTCAATTTTCATGCCTTATTTGACATTTTCATCGCGTTTGTCAGCTTAAGTCATATAAAACAATGTCCAAATCATCTTAAAAAATACCGAAACTTTTTCTACTAATAGGACAAATGAGGATAAGCCCATTTCTACTAAAAATGCACATATACCTTTACGGTTTCGAAACTAAAATCTACCAAACTAGACTACTTATGAAATTTACATGAATTTTCATGACACCAAAATAGTTTTAAAAAATTATGGAAAAATTACAAGAATTCCTCTCATCAGATGCAGTAATTAACTAAATTAGTTTGTACCATAATTTAGATACAAAATTATGAGAAATAGAAAATTCAAAATGAAAAGTAAAAAACATCACAATTATCTATGTAACTTATGAAGAAAAATAATTTTATTAGTCATTATAATTAATTTGAGGAATAATATTATTTTCTAAGTATTTTTTGATGTATTTTGGGGCCATAAAATTTAGATAAGTATGAATAGCAACATAATTTGCTGAATTTTTGCTTTCAAACCGTAGAGGTAAATGTGTGGTTTTAAGGAGAATGAGTTTGTCCCCATTTAATCTAAGACAAAAAAAAGTTTCATGATTTTTCAAGATGATTTGGTGGTCATTTCAGCCAACTTAACTAACAAAAGCAATGAAAATGTCAAGTAAGGAATGAAAGTTAGATATGGTGTTATATAAGGAACAAAATTTTTTCAGTGTCAAATAAGGAATTGAGTCATCTTCTAGTGTCAAATAAAGAATTTTCTCAAATGATTATTCTTGTTTTTTCCTTTTGAAAGACCAAAATGATTAATCATTTGAGCCTCCCTTTGCATGAGTTATGTGAGGGCTATGAGTTTTCAATGTATGCACGGCGCTGCTGCAACGTCCGGACATTCGATAGAAATTTTCTATCGGATGGTCCTTTGCAACATCAATAATATATATTTACAACATTAATAATACATGTCTGCAATATGAGAAACCACATACCGAAACACAGTGAAACATCTGTACGCGGGGAGTAAAATTCCACCGCAACATCGGAGCTCTGTTACATGCAACATTGTTCAATTTGTGCAACATAGAAACAAACATATTGCAACATCACTATCATACAACATACTGCAACATTGAAAAAAATTAACCGCAACACCATGAGGCCTCGTCGCACCATGGGGACGAGGGGAGCTCGACCCCAGCAAAGGGGGGAGAGGGAGAGGAGCTCCTGCCGCTAGCCATGGGGCAAGAGGGAGAGGAGCTTGCGGTGCCGATCATGGTGACAGGTAGAGGAGCTCGTCATCGTCCATAGGGCGGAGGGGCTCACACTGCTGGCCATGGAAAGAGGAAGAGGAGCTCGCCACCGTTCATGGGAAAGAGGACCTCACACCGCCTGTCATGGGGATCTCGCGCTGCCGGCCATGGAGAAGAGCAATATAGTAGGAGCTACACGCGAGCCATGAGGAAGGGTAAGAGGGAGTTGCCAGCCATGGGAAAGAAAGCCGCTGGGGACGCGGACGCCGGTGGCCAGCGAGCGCGAGGTTGGAAAGGGGTCCGCTGGGGCCTGACAGTGACAAAAGCAAGTTTGGAGGGTTGGAGGGCTCGTTCTCCCTCCCCTTCCTCCAGCCTCCATTTCTTCTCAGCCTCCCCCCCCTAATTCATCCATTTTATGGTGAAATCTACAATTGTTTGATAGTGTATAATCCGTTCTTGTACACTTTCTGCGAGTTTGGGTTGAGTCGTGAATCTGTGATCGATGCAAGCCGACCTCGCACATATTGTTCTCCGTCAATAGCGGTCGCGTCGTGAGGCTTGAGTCGTGCGACCGTGAAATCTCCCTTTGGCCACATCTTGGTCCAAAAGGCTCGAAGCACGTTTCCTTGACATATTTTGGACGTTTGCTAGTGTAGAGGTCGTCGTCGAGCTTCGACGTTTCCAGACTTCGATCGGCCCGGCACTAGGTAGGTGCAACGGAGCGCTGCTGAACGCGAAAGGGCCGCTTCCGCTCAAAGGTCAACGGAAGTTACACGGGCAGGTTGACCGTGACAGAGAAGCCGATCGGAACAAGAAGAATTCAGTACTCCATCCCCCCCAACCCAAGTGGCTCGTTCTCGTTCCACGGCACGCCTGAGGTAAGTGACGCGTTGCTTCGATTGCTTGGCTGGATCCTCTACCGCTCTGCATTGCGTGCGCATCCATTTGTCCGAAAACTAGGCTGTCAAGTGTCAGCATATGCCAGCCGCACGGGGAATCCACATCGATTTCGCAGGTCAAAACGAAGGAAGAAGTTGACAAGCGGACCACGCGATGGGCGAGAGGGATGGCCAGGAGTTGTATTTTGTATAAAATGATCGGCTTCGCCTCACATCCATCGCCCACATCGATTCAGATTTTCAGATTTCAGCTGGCAGCTTCCTTCGAGCGGCGCGATAGTGTTTCGGCAGACAGGAGGGAGGGAGAGGGAGAGGGAGCAGGGCCAAGCCGTCGTCGTAGCCGCCATGTGCTACCAGGTGAAGTGCGGGACGTGCGGCAAGTCCACGTGGGCCGGGTGCGGCCGGCACGTGGCGTCCGTGCACCGCCAGATCCCCGAGGGCCAGCACTGCGCCTGCCGCGACTGGCCGGGCGTCGCACCGGCCGGCGACAGGGCGGCGGCGGCGGCGGCAGGGGGCGACGCCGCCGCCCCCGCCGCGGAGGGGTCTTCGTCCACCTGCACCATCCTGTGATGCGCGCCCGCTTTGCCGAAGCGTAGCGTGTTCCATGTGTGCCGGTCCTTCTACTTAGGAATGTGTGATTGGGCCCAGCCATCTGCTGTCGTGTCGTGTGATTTGGCTTTGAAATAAATGGTTGAATTTGTTCTCTCTTTGCCTCTCCGACGCCGTGGCGAATTCCCTCGTCTTTGTGCTGCGGACGCAGAGGAATTCCGGGCGCCTTCGGCCATCGCCGTCCCTTCCGATCCACCCGTTCCATGCCGGCACGGCACAATCCACGCACAGTTCAGAAAACTGAACGGCAAAAGGTATTCCCAGAAATTGTTCGTCAGCTTACTACACAACTGAATATGCTGAAAGCAAAGCCGAACACCACTCTATCCAAGCAGGGGAGAACATAACACGAGATGCCAGACAGGATGCTTGCTTGTACAATCAAATTTAGAATCGTACTAATAAGTTTCCGGTTGTAGTATGCCGAAAAAGAATAAGGTTTGCGTCAATTGGCACAACAAAATTTCTACCCTTGCAAACGGGTGATATATATATCCTCTTCCATTTCTGTGTACCTTCCCCTTCCTGTGCGTGCGTGCTATGAATAACTTGTGTGGTTTGTCAACCGTGAATTTACATGGGTGGACGAAACGATGTGCTATACAGGTAATTCTCCCCTCTGCGGTCTCAAGATCGTAGCGAGAGATTTCACCACATTCCGCAGCCGGCTAACAGGGAGTCCGTCCAGTGTTGGGTGAGATAGGTCATCTTTGGTGTCAACATTCCCGTTGGTGCTTTCTTTCTGACTTGATTCACCAGAAGTGCCACTTCCATCTTCATCTCTACCTACAGCGTGAAATCCCTCCAAAGGTACGTCGTCCATGTCAGGAAACTGGAAGTAAGCTGAATGAAGACGTTCATGAAGGTCCTCCGTCCTACCCATTTGCTGATCTTCCTTGTCCATGTCAATTAAATTCTGTGCAACCAAGAATCAAGTCATAAGAGTAATTCAGTGGCTAGCATATAGAACTTTGATAGAGAGCTTGCTATGCGAACACAAGATAAACACAAGTTCACAATTGACTAATTGAAACAATATAAACAAGGTAAACCGGCACAAAGGTGAACAGTAAGCCAAATGGAATCTCCCTCCAAAATAATTTTCTTGCCCTTTGCAAGGCTAGGCGAGGATGGACAACAGTTCACCTTTCAATCCTTCAGTGGTATACATACTAAACTTCTACAAGCTACTGAAGAAATTATACTAACCTGTGCAGGAAAGTCTTGAATAATGGAAGATGACGCTTTCTGCAATACTGGTAGAATAAAAGAGTAAAGATGATAAGAGGCACAGTGAAGCCCGCAGCTACTGGGGATTCTTTCAGGCCAAATACACCAAGACAGATGATCTGAGTGAGGACTAGAGAGAATATTGTAGTGTTGTGAGCAATTGGCCAGTATAGACCACCTGTGTCGTATTTTGTGCAGTAAACATTGAGGAACTGAAAAGGAAGAAACTACCAACTCATCAGTTCAAAGAAGACCAAAAAATATTTTTATTAAATTTTCTCTGTTGGAACTTAAATCCACTAATGAGAAATGAGGAAACGATAAGAAAAAAAAATGTTTAGCTAAGCTATTTCTCACAAGGTAACTACAAGCTGCGTGCAGAGTATTAAAAGCATAAATAGAGCTTATGAAAGCATGTGCAGGCATCTAAAACATTTTCACTAAAAACATGGAACTTAGAGAATTTATGTCATCATCAAATTTCCAAGTTTACATGCTATAAAGGAACACATCTTAGGCAGAATGATAAACTGAATTTGAATATTTCCTGATAATAGTCATAATTAGGCATATAGTAGTGCATATGGACTCCAAGCAGAATTTCATCCCTAGTTTCTCACCTGGTTGCGATACACAACATAGCCGAGACAAAAGTATATCAGTAAAAAGGGTAAGATTAGAGGTGCTAGTACAGAGCACGTGAAGCCCAACAGTCCAAACAACAAAACTTTAGGCACTTCAGTGTGATAGGGAAATGAGTAAACAAAATCGTCTTCTTTCATTCTCATAATATATTTTCTTATGAAGTTCCATGTAAGAGCAAAGAGTTGCATAAGTTCTGATGATAGACTAGCCCATCCCGAAGTAAGAACATAGGTTGTAAAGAATGTAGCCTGAAATGGAAATAAAGTCTTTAGAAAGTTGTAGTGAGCTACTGAAGAGAACTCAATAAGTACTGTATATACATATTAAAATGCATAATATTTTAGCTTCCTTCTAAAAATAAACAAATATGTGATCACCTGCACAGGTACTGCTCTGGCCAGCTGCATAGGAATCTCCTTTGGGCTTGATAAAGCAATCACTTGGCTAATTGCAGAACCTGACAAGACATTGACAAAGAAGACGTTCCAAATGGTGAAGTATAATACTTTACAGCAGGCACTTTTCTTCCTTTCACTGTGAGAGATAGGCCCCTCTAAAGTAGAAAATAGCATCATGGTTGGGGGGACAGTATACAAAAATATTTGCAAGATCACACTGGGAAGATATCCAGTTATTAACTGGGTCATGTAGTTCCTGAAAACAAAAAGGTAGTCAATATATGCTGCTTATATGTCGAATAAAAAACTACAGTACAATGCATGAATAGAAAGCTAGCAGTGACTATCATCATAGGAATTCTTTGCTTAGTTGCTTTCTCCCCATTTGACCAGTAAATGGAATGTAACGATCAGATTGAACCACTGCCGCTATTAGAATGTCATGTCAGGTGCTCAAGGTGGGTCTATCCTAACTGATTAAATTCGATCATTTTTTAATATGATGCACACTATATGCTAATAAAAGTCGAAAATACCACATCTATAACAAGACTAAAAGAGAGTTTTTCTTGATAAATTAAGAGCTAAGTTGTAAGTAGCAGAACTTACTTTTCTAATATACCTCTCAGGAAAGGGAACCTTTGTTGCAGCTGCTCCAGCTGAGTCAAACCTTGTATAAAAGTCACCGGCATAAGAAATAAAAACATGAAAACAATAGAACCCAGAAGTGTAGCTATGTGCCGAATCCAGATTTGCTTGTAGGGTAACCAGAGATTAGACCAATAAATGTCATCACGTTCTGGAGCAAGACTAGTGACCCATCTCATAGGGTTGGATGTCTGAAGAATTTTTGCTACAACTAATGCAGCATACCGAGTTTTAAAAAATACGAAAGCAGCACCACATTCCTGTGATCAAATCCCCACATATTAATTACTATTTTACAGTATCTATTAAGAATAGTAAAAATCATGATAGTTGCTAGTTTGACCTCATCAGGTAAGACCAAGCTTGAATCATTAACATCAGGCTTTTCACTCTCTTGCTCGAAGTCACTGGGCAACAACTGGAATGAATTAGAAGACGCTCCACAAAAACAACACTGAAATGTAATGGATCTGCGTCTCTGATCAACTGCGGTACCCTTGAAATGTCTGAACTTCCTGTAAACCTTCTTTGCACCACTCTGCAAATAATAATAAAATCACTACTACAAATAGGAATAACATATGGAAGATGCAGTGAAGCTATTTATTTGATTTCAGATAATTCCATTTTCAGATTAGGGACTGAAAGTTCAGAGGAAATGATACAATGCATCACAGATTTCAGTTGTCGCGCATTTCAATTATGCCACAACCTCTGCCTCACGAATACTAAATTTGAGTTTCACCCATCTGATCGGTCATCAAAAGACCGTAGCAGCATACTTTGAAGTAAAGACTAAAAACATCATTTAGGAAAGGGCAAAACTGCTCAGTAACATTGCAAGGATTATGGACTAAATAGGAGATTCTGTGTGGTCCTGCATGAATGTGCTAGACAGGCTAATAGAATATGCATGTTTTTGGCTAAATTACATGTGAAATTCTTGTTTGCCAGTGGCGAAACAGCAGCTTATAATAATCCTCTTTTATCTGATTTGGAAAAGCTCACAGTGTCACTCTAGAAAAGAAACTATGAAAAATATACAAGTTAAGAAATAACATTGGTGTCCCAGATGTCAATATCATTATATTTAGTGATCCAGATGCAAAAGTTTGCGAGGTTTCTGAGCTGATTTTAAATAACAGAAAAAGGACTTCAAGCCTATCATAGAGTTACAATAATATTGTGTTATATTATTGGGCTACACATGCAGAGGTCCCTATTGCAAGCTGACAATCAATGGCTATGTACCGAATAGATAAACAATATTAAGTTGGCAGATCTGATCCGTTTTATAGATAAATTATCTTCAGTGGATTAACACACCAATAAGCAACAGCCAGGAGCGTTGCATTTCCTCCAAACTAATTTTGTAATTTAATATGATATGTACAATGTATATGACTATAGGTATTGCTTACCACTATCTTCTGAACTTTCCCAACTTTGCAAACAACTTGATGAGATAGGTAACTTGATGCATGGTACTTGGTAAAGAAACTCTCAACGGTCCTGCTGAATGATTCTGTACTTGATTTTGGTATTCCTCGGACAAGGACAGTGAAATAGCTAGGATTGCTTGTTGCTCGAGAAATGTAAGATAACCTCAGCCGGGCAATGTGCTTGTACTCCTAGAGAAATAACGCATAAATAACATAAGTATTTTTTTATCATGAGATAATAGAGCAATGATTATCATCTTTTGAACTGCCAAACTACTTATCTTACCAAGTATAGAAGCATGCAAGCTACAGCAGATATGATGTACAGTACAACGCAATGGACCCAGAGCCTGCAGATATACTAGCATATTAAAAAAATCCAAGGAAATGTATAATTTTCTGCATCAACGATTCAGTGATCAGTACAAGTATAAAGGTAGATCTAATTAGCTGAGATCATAACTCATAAGTAATAATAACAGTAGCAAGTACAAAAATATATAAGGTATCATACTTAACAACTGAAATTAACCACCTTATAACCTGGTAAGATAAGCTTTACTACTTACCATCTTGATCTTTCTTGCATATTTCCTATTGTAAATGTCTCTAATGATGCCGAGGGAATCCGAACATGATGCATATCTTGTCCAAAATAATTCAATGGAAGGACTCCAAATACACATAGAATGGCGGCTAAGGAGAAGATGCGTATGCTGTTCAAAATAAATGCATCAGCAGGTCCTGTTGTACAGTGGGAATAACAAGAATTGGATAACTACAGGAATATAATATGGAATAACAAGAATAGCATATGAAAAGATTTTGCTATGTTCAACTGAGGCCACAAGTTATTTCCCTCTTGAATGACACAGATGTTCAAAAATTCAGTTAGAACCCACACATCCACCAAGAACAATGGCAAAAGGGTACATTTGCATAATAAATAGCTCACTCTATTGAATCAAAGAGGTCTTCAAAAATGTTTAATTCTTTCATTTCCATACATTAGGATATTGAACAACGACAAGAATGATGGTGGTCTAGCCCTGTGCAACACACTAAGCATACATGTGACAATAGTCATGATACTTGATGTGTTTGCTACATTTGTGTATCATAATTTTCCACGCACTGTTCTGTTTCATTTAATTTCCCAAAGTTACATTAATTTCTGACCTCGTCTCAACTTTATTATTCACAATTAGCAGCAAAAGGCGGTGCAGTTTGAAAGCCACATTAGGGGCTTGTCATTCTCAGAGTAGCATAATGCACCTCCCAGATGGGCAGACCAAAATACAATCTGATGGATTCAAGTAACACAGCCAACTTAAAATCTCATGCAGCAACTTTCAAAACTAGGGAACAAGAAACTGAAGCAGCATGTTAAAGTAAAGAAGCAATTACCTGAATACTAGAATTCTATTGAAAACCACAGCATCCAGCCCAGCGGTTTCTAAGATTTCATCCTCTGTGCACCGCAGACTTTTGACAATCCAGCTAGGAGATGGAACAAATCTCTCCAAGATAAAAGCATCACGAAGCCGGTTGTGCTCCTCAGCAATCCTTCTCCCAAAATAGACCTTAACATTTTGTGGCTGCTTCCTTAGAATGGAGTACAGTGACAGAAAAAGTACACATAGGCCGATGTTGATTCCAGCAGAGGCCAGGAGACCACCAACTTTCATCTCTTCCTAAAACATGTATCTGATGTCCAACACTCTTTCTGTCATCTGAATATGGAAAGTTTCATGATTGTCTTAGTACCTGCATAAACAGAGTGATAGTTGAAATTTCACATAGGCTTACGGAAGTTAACTTTGATTTCACTCATAACGGGTTTTACTTTTATCAGTTCAGTTTTTTTTTTTGAAATAAATTTATCAGTTCAGTATCTGTGAGTTATAAATGAACATTTAGCCTATGTTGGCGATCCTCCTAAAAGGGAAAAGGCAGAGCAGAAGTGTTTAACTAAACAAATCCAGTAGTGAGATTTGCAATAGGTTGGCTGCATCATAGAAAAGTACAAAATGGAGTATCTGACATCTCACGGGAGACATGAAGAATCTAAAGAGAATACAGACGGACCTCTATTTGTCAGTTAGTGTCAGAACAGACAAAAAATAAAGCGAAGGAAATCCCTAAGCTACTGTCAAAACTATATGTTGTAGTAACACCTGAACTTCAGAGTTCATAACCTTTGGCTCAGCATCCAAAGTTATAAACCCAGAAATTTTTTATATCTCCCCAAGCTTTTTACTGAAAGCCAGTTTCCTAATCAACCAGAAACAGGTGTGGTGTCATACTACTACAGATCATCTCAACCTGTTGGATGCTAGGATTAGAAGCCAAAACTAGGAATGCTTAACCCATAAGGCACTGGATATTCAAAATCCATCACCAGAATCGCAATCGCCGTCCCCGTACAATTTAAGGGACGTCATACATTACTAGCAGAATCTCGAATTGAAGACATTAACAAAGGCACAACGTCAATGGTGCCGACACTTTACTCTCACTCCGCATATCATCAACAACAACACCGGAAGAGAAGCAGCCTTACCTCCAGCAAGGTTTCCTCGCAGGCCGAATCCGCCAATGCCGCCCGAACTCGACTCGGCAAAACCCTACACCACCATCGATTAACCCGAAAAAGGTCAGGGGAAAAGAGCGGACACTGCGAGTGGAACCGCGCGCGGAGCGGGGCAGCCGAGGCGATCACCTCGAGTCGAGCCGAGCGGCGGCGCCCCGGCGACGGCAATGAACTGAGGACGAAGGCGAACCAAGTGGAGAGGCGAGGAGATTGGAATCGGGCGGCGGTTGGGCGGGCGGGAGGGGGGGTCGGGGGAGCGATGGTTATAGCAGTAGGAGTAGTTGGCGATCGGGATTGGCCTAGTTGGTGGGATCGGAATTGGAAGTTTCGATCGGAAGGAAAGGATGGCATGGAGGATGGGTCTGTGGGGTCATAGTCAGACCACCAAAGGAAACCGACGGGACGGAGAGATTTGGATTTGGCGGATGGCAACGCTGGGTGTCTGGGAAGTCAAAATGCTCCCACGGGAAAGTGGACGGAGGGAGGAGGGGCCCACTGCACTGGGACGGCAAAGGAGACGTGGCGTGGCGTGGTTGGACCCGGCGAAGCGATATCGGAAGCACACTGGCACCGGCCCCCGCACGGGTATGGACTATGGACGGATGGATGGATGGTGCTTCCGGCTCTTGGGTACAAGTATAAAAACTGCATGATCATCTCTGGAGCATTTTGTAATGGATTTTTTTTTGTTAATGCCCTCCTAATCATGTAGCACTGCCAGTACAGTGGGCTCTTTTTTGCGTCACCCTGATTATAAATAGAAAAGTACCATTTCGATGGAAAGGTGGGGAATTAAGTGTGGACAATGGACATTCCACGGTAGAAAGGTTGAAAAGAACTAAAGAAGTTATCGAGTCGTAAAGAAGTTGAATGTCTGTTTTACTTCAAACATGACTATTGACGTGGATGTCTGCTCGACTGCTGATCTTTTTATTTTTGCAATTTTCTCAAGTTTTTCCCCCCTAAGGGCACTCCTGATTCCTGAATACAGTAATAAAGTCGATGTCACGAGTAATCGTAAATTTTTATTATCTATACAACCGGCAATTATGCAAACGTTGCATTGGTAGAGGTCAAATAAAATGAGCCAAATACGCTCAAATCACCGGATACAAAATGCCACCTACCAGAATATCCTAGGTCACCTTTCCAATAACATCGTCCCAAAGTGAAAGCACAGCCAACTAACCAAACCTAACATTCATTTCCCTCGTGCCAGTTTTGCTACGTTCTTCCCTGTGAAAGTGGATAGCCCACCACTGTTTCCTCCTAAATAAACGCATCAAAACAACCGTGTCCTACCAAAAAAAATGATGATGGGCCAGTTTGTTTTTTTGAGAGAGAGTGCTACACTGCTACGTGTGCACGCTACGTTACTTTTCGTATGTAAAATGACTTTTGCCAAGTAGAGTGATAGTCGCACCCCGAGTGTGTACAAATATGCAGAGCAAGTGTTATAATAAGCAACTGGTGAAGGCTATAGATATAGTCATTTCACTACGATTTGAAGGCTTTAATCTTTTCTTCTTCTTTTTTTAGAATCCTTTGGAGGCTTTAATCAACTGTATAGTAATATCGGATGCTCACATTTAGCTATACCAGCCCAATTGGCCTTAGAAGCCCATGTAGTGCCCATAGCTAAAACATGTAGGCCCAGATACAATTTGTTCCCAGAAGGATTTTGCTTTCAGAATGGGGTTCCAAGTTATTCACTGACTAAGCAGTTTTTTCTTAGAATAAATTAAAAAAAAAGTGTGTCCGTCGGTAGTTCAAATGAATGCTTCTTGGGGTTGACGTGTTGATCTACAAAAATAGAAATCTCCACTCTTCGGATGCAATGGTGCCTTTCAGCATCGATTCTCTTTAGCTTAATAGTATAACTAGTTTTCCATTTCGTACATTTTATGGATCGGAGTGGCATGTCACAGTTTTACTAATTACCATTTACCTATAAGGCTATAACCCAAAATTGCAAACGCTGTAAAGGTGAAAAGGAGTACGTACTCGAGGCACACGGTGCCATCCATTCATATTTCAATCTTCATTCAGGCAGACTTATTACCTACGGGGTACTTCCACTGGCTACACGTAGAGGTATGGCTCGTGGAGACGTGGCTTTGTAAGAAGTGAAATTGCCCAGCTCCATCGAAGATTTTAGTGACTGGTGTCACTGTCTTGACGATCAAGCACATGCCAGAATAATTGGCTGTATTGTCCGTTTCTCTCTGCGCCCATCATCTTCGTGACATGGCATTTTGGAAATAATTCATGCGGAACGGGAGGGTGATGGTGCAGTTAGAAGTCTAAATCGCGATCGTTTTGTGACATGTAATCACGTCCCTTTTTCTCAGTACGTCCATATCATCTTCTTCTCGAAACTTCGTCAGTTAGCTGGTTGTAGCTAGAAGGGTTAGCACGTACTGAAAAACAACGTCAGAGGCTCACAACTTACAAGTTCACACCTTCTTTTTCCATGCACATGGACAGCTGAAACCGAAAGCTGAAACGATTGCGCCTGTTGTGTTGTCGTCGCTCGCTTTTTCGTCAAGATCACACACACCTTTGGCTTTCCTTTGCTACTACTACTACTCTACTCAACGCGTTGGGACTTCGTGTACGATTCCTTTTGCAGATTATGCAAAGGCCGGCAATTCGTTGGTGTAAAGAGATAATCAAATAAAATGCGGCGGATGAGACCGGCTTCACTTCTATCTTCTTTGAAAATTGATGGCTTTTATGCGTGTTGCTATAACTTTCCCTCCCGGGCATCTAAAAAAAGTTCCCAGAGTATGTAAACAGGAAAAAAAATAAATATTATGCGTGATGCGCTGTTCTGCTAAATCTCGCTAGCTTACGATGTGATGGCCACACTTTTATTAGCCGCACGAGCAAAATATAGTATAAGCAGGATCATGTCGTCTGACGTGCTGATTTCCGGCGGCCCGTCGCGGCCTGCGTTTTCAAAACAAAAACAAACGAAGAGACAAAATCTGACGCCACATAGGATGATCCAACATAATAGAGGATTTGTCCAACTTGATCTCGAGTTCTCAACGCTCCGTGTCCGTACGTTACTGCATCGGCGCGCCGTACCCACGACACCCCTCGTGCACACGCGCCCCGCATGCAAGCGACGCAGCGGCGCCGCGTTACCCCGTGCCGTGACGTGCTCCAGCCTTTTTGCAACCGAGATTATTGAGGAATAATACTGCTGCGTAACTGGGGGCACTTGTAGGACCTCCATACTTCCTAGCTCAAAAAAAAAAAAATGCCGTAGCCTTTTGACTTTTTGAGCTGTCCGATGGTTTATGCACCTCGTGGCAACTGGCAAGCAGGGTACCAATTCGTTCACAGTTCAACGAGAAAAACATTTTACTATAAGAACCTGACGTTGAGCTGTCCGATGGTTTATATTTCTTGCCGAATATGCTGTAGCCGGGTGCCCGGCTGATGCCCATTTTTAGTTTGGATGAGTTTTGACCATGATTTGAAAGAGATGCTCGTGGCCGGTTGGACACCACCACCTGTTCACAGACCATGGAAGCACCGGCACAATGCCGACCGCCCCAGCGAGTCGGCAGGTGTCTTCCAGCAATTTCTCCTAGAACCCCGCGTGACGAATGGCTATTAAACGACTTATTAACCTACTGTCCCGTTTCTCTCACTGTGGACTGGACCCAGCTTATGCCGGGCCCACGTACAGCGAGACAAACCTGCACGGACGCGAATCAGGACCATATGGAGTCGGATCAAGTGGGCCAATGCAGCGAGCGTTTGACCCCACATGTCAGCACCACGGCGGCGTCTCGTGGCCACCGCGGCCACGCCTCCCCTCCCCACCACCTCACTGCACAGCTGACGCCCCCACGCCCACGCTCCCTAAATTAAGAAAGGGAACTGCAGAATCGCTCGCGGAGTCGCGGAGCACAAGGTGGGGGCGAGCTCGCGCGAGGAGGGGGGAGAAGCTTCTGGTGGTGGTGGTGGTGACCCTCGTCGTCGGAGCGGGCGGAGAGAGAGAAGGAGCAGAGGGAATCGCGCGGCGGAAGGGGAAGGAGGAGTGGGGAGGCGGTGGATGGCGGTGGAGTACCACTGCTGCTCGGCGCCCTTCTTCGAGCACATCGCCATCATCATCCTGCTCGTGCTCTTCGCGGGCCTCATGTCGGGCCTCACGCTCGGCCTCATGTCCCTCAGCCTCGTCGACCTCGAGGTCCTCGCCAAGTCCGGCACCGAGCAGGACCGCAAGCACGCAGGTACCCTACCACCTACCGGCCCTCGAGGCCTCCACCGCGCCCGCGCGGGTCCGTTTCGCTAGCTAGCGCGTAGGTGGGAGGCGCACGGACGTCGCGTCTGATTTAGATGAGTGGTTGGTTGGTTGGGTTTCCGCTGCTGCACTGTTACCACGGGCTGGCCTGGCATTTCGTCGATAACTTCCTGGGTGTTGGTTCGATTTTGAAATTATTATAGCCCATAGGTGATAGATGACATAATGGTCGTGTTACTTTGAGGAATCGGTGGACGGTGAAAATAGGGATTGGTCGGTCAGACTACCACGAAGTTTGAGCTAATGAGCCGTTGCCCTTCTGTTTTTTTTTAGTTTTTGACCAATTCCTGCTATTCATCTGGAAAGCCCTCACAATCATAGTATACCTATGGCCCTTGTCATCTTCTCTAGGCATAATGAAATGCTGAACTGGCTTGGCTTTAGTGTATGTAAAGCCTAAGCAGACACATCTATAGAAGACGAACTTTTGTTTCAAAATAATAGACAGATCGTGTTCTTGTCGTTTTCTAGTTAACTGAACCTTATTGGACATTTGTAGGTGAAGAGATGTGAGGTTGTGGCCTTGTGGGGTTTATTTCATAGCGAAAAGCTGTGGTCGTCAATTGAATTTTGCTGATTTTTCTTGTTACCCGGGCCTGTCCTAGCATTTTGTCAGACAGCTTTATGGGTGTTGGTTCTGTTTAGGGTGTATAATCACTCTGTTGCTTTGACTTTGAGGAATCAGTGGATGGTGAAAATACGGATTGATCAGACTGTCAGGCATTTGAGATGATGAGCCATTGCCCTTTTATTTTTGAGTTTTGACCAATTCCTGCTAGTCATTTGGGAAACCCCCCACAATATATACTGAGAAGTGGCTTGTCATTTTCTCTAGACAATGAAATTCTGCACTGGTCCAGCTTTACTGTCTCAGGGTCTTAAACCAAACAAACCTATAGAAGACAATTTTAATTTAAAATAACAGACGGATCTTGTTCTTGTCGTCATCTAGTTAGTGAAAAACTGTGGTCATCAGTTAGGTTTGTTGATTTTCTGTGGGATTTCGCCATTCTGAAATAGTTGGAGATGTGCCCTAGGATATACATATACTGTTCACAGAATTAGTTGCAGAACCATTAAATTTTTATGAGAAAACCTAAATATTTACTCCAAATTATGCTGTCGAATGCCTTTTACAATGGTACTGACACTTTGTTCCCCCTTTATTGCAGCTAAGATTTTGCCTGTTGTGAAGAATCAGCACCTTCTGCTATGCACTCTTCTGATCTGCAATGCTGCAGCCATGGAGGTTCCGTTCCGTTCGTCACTTTCAGTAATTTTGGATGATTTAAGACCTCCCAATAAATGAGTTGTGATGAGATGCTTCTGTCTGTACATTAGGCTTTGCCCATATTCCTTGATAGCCTGGTGACTGCTTGGGGTGCGATTTTGATCTCAGTGACACTGATTCTGCTGTTTGGTGAGGTGAATCATCCAAAATTCGCTTACTGATGCTCAGCTTGAAGTATCAAGTTTGGTGCCCGGTGCTAATGTTTTGGTTTGTTCAGATCTTACCGCAGTCAATCTGCTCACACTATGGGTTGGCTATTGGTGCTTCAGTTGCTCCATTAGTCCGTGTGCTCGTTTGGATATGCTTTCCTATTGCATATCCTATAAGCAAGGTAATAAATATACTGCCAGATCGAACGTGTTATCATTACTTGACAAGTGCTCCGATATATATGGGCTAACCTTCGTCCTTCCTGTTGTAGCTACTAGACTGTGTGCTGGGTCATGGTCAAACAGCTCTCTTCCGTAGAGCTGAGCTAAAAACACTTGTCACTCTGCACGGAAATGAGGTATGCTAACTATTTTATCTTCCAAATAGCAACCTCATAATGCAAATGTATATGCTGTAAAGCTTCACTGGTCATGAACTTGCGATAGGGTATTTATGTGTTTATCATAAGTAGCTTTTGAGGCATCATTTTCTTATGTGCCCACTAGAAAAACTGGCGACCTGGCCCATCCATAGTATATGCACAATAAGACACCTGTTTGGGAGAAGTTTGTATATTATCTTAATCAAAGTTTGCTTGCTTTAGTGAACTATGAATGAGGGTAGTGAATGATCACCACTCCATTTTTATGTGACCTATGGAGTCTTGAGCTAGGTAGCTGTTGCATCTTTCTGAAGGGATGTCAACTGCTGATACATAGTGTAGACATGGGTATTGATTTGAAATGTTTTAACTTCTAGTCTTAAAATAATTTGTGCAAATGTGTTCAGTGTTCACCAGATTGTATTGTTGCTTTCAAGCAACTGTATTTTTACTTAGGATATCCTTTTGTGATCACTTTTATCAATAATATGTAACCTCTCAGTCCATTTCACCTTCCACCTTTTCCCATTCAGGTGGGCACCCGCCTTACCCCATAGTTTCCCAGGCTCTATGGAGAAGTAGAACCATCATTTCCGGTTTTCCTTTTTTTATTGTCCCCTGTTCTGGAGTATGCGTCGTCCCTACTGACCCTGTTTTCCAACATGGTATTCACAGTTTCACACCATGTCTGATGCATAACACATCCTCAATTCCTCATGTCCATGATAGATAAGCGTTGATCAGAGTGCTTTAGGCAAGGTAAATTGCTCGGTTAGCTTTGCAAGGATATAATTGATGGGATTGATTTAACCTATGATGCAGAAGATGAACTGCTTAGGTTATGTACACATTATAAGGTGAAATTATTTATGGACAATGCAGCAATTTATGAATTGATATATCTGTGAGGATTGACGTCTGAAGTGTGCTGGAGATGGGCTGGTTGTGGTTGCTTACATACAGTGTGGCACGAATGCAATTTTATTTTCTACATGAGTGTGTGCTATGAGTGTTAGGTCATCTTTCCAATCTATCCTTTGCACATTTTTCTCCCTTCTTAATGAGATGACAATACACTGGTTAACTAACTGCCATTGTATAGATCTGTTAATTGATGGAGTCATTTAGTTCTGTCAATGGATGATTTATTTTGTAGATGTGTATTCAGAGGAAAACAGAGGTCAAGCCTAGTTGAAGTGTCCAACCTAGATATGGTTAGGATGTATATGCTACGAACAATTTCTACTGGCCATATATTGTTTTGCTTGTTAGCTGTAGGACAGTTTTTGCTTGAATGCAGCTGATCAGATTTTAGATGCAAGTTATGGGTTAGTGGGCAGCTGATGGTATCTGAATCATTAATTGATTCAATGGAATTTTAAAGTTAAAGAGTGGCCTAGGAATTTGTTACTTGTCGATGCACTGTCATACTATATTTTAGATTGGATCTGGCCTTTTAGTTGTGCTAATTGTCTCTTCACTTATTTTGCGTTTCGTACAGGCAGGTAAAGGTGGAGAGTTAACCCATGATGAAACTACCATAATTGCTGGAGCTCTTGAACTCACAGAAAAGAAAGCGAAAGATGCTATGACACCGTTATGTCAAACCTTTGCAATTGATATAAATGCAAAGCTTGACAGGTAGTACTTTGTTATATCAAATTTTGTACGTGGTTTTAGCTATGTTATGTTACTATTTTGCAGAAATTTTTCCGTGCTGTCCTGTTGCTCATACTGCTTTTGCACAGGGAACTACTGCAAGAGGTCCTAGAGAAAGGGCATAGCAGAGTGCCAGTTTATTATGAAAAGAAGACAAATATTATTGGACTGATATTGGTAATGTTATTTGCTGTCAGAATACAATCTCTCTCTTTGTTACTGAATAATGATCTTTTGGTAGCATATACTATACATGACAGCAAGGATTAGTTGAATTGAACATTCAAAATAGGTTTAGGAGAGGGTTGTCACTGTGAATCCTGGAGTTGAGTAGGTTGACAACCAAATTATTGAAGTATGCAGAGTTGGTTTGGAATGTTGTTCATACTTTATACAGACGCATTTAATAAGGATAGCGGCCTACAGAATAAGGCAATTATGAACTGTGCATGTTTCCTTAAATAAACATAGCTTCATTTGTATTTTTTCTATGAAATATGTACTTTGAATTTACCTTGAATGCATGCAGTTTTAATGCTTAGATTTAGCATCCATGGCATGTCTCACTGTGATTTGGAAAAGGTTGAAGCATGTAGATAGTAAATTGATTTAAGACCAATCAACGCAATCAATACTGGCATGTGTGGCACTCGAAAACAAATGCATAGTTTGTTGTAGTTTCTCTTGAATGATCAACCAATACAATTTAAAGGAATGTGTAACCAATACAATTTAAAAGAATATGTGTTTCAGACGTATATGTTACTGTGAGTCTATTTTGTTACTTAGAGCATATTCAAATCATATTTTGTTAATATTAGACAATGTAATTATACTATATCTTCTGAAATACTTTAAATTTTCAGGTGAAGAATTTATTATCAGTTAACGCTGATGACGAGGTTCCTATAAAGAGTGTAACTATCCGCAAAATTCCTCGGTAATATATAAAAGCTCATTTGTGTAGTGCTTGTAGGCGATTTCTGTAATTTACTGTAACTCTACTTGTTTACACATTCGTATTACTGGGAAATAAAAAAAAATAGGCATAACACTATCCATGACGCTCCATGAGCAAACCTGTTTATCCCAGTGGACTTTACTATAGTATGGGTCCTAATTTAAGTAGCATGGCATTTACTACTGTCACAGCTAGGTTTTTTCTTTGGGTGTTCTCATCATGGACATACATAATATTGAAAGAACATGTGCATATCTCTGACATGTATAAGTTGGTTCTAATATAAGTGGCTTATAAGTAGCCAGTTATTCAAGTGGCTTATAGATGGGATATTGTACTGGTGGTGGCTATACGACTTATATATTAAATGCTTAAGTTTGATTTTGATTATAGGAATATTAATAGTTTATTTCTTGAGAAATTTGAAACTTGGAAGCCTTGTGCTTCTGTTATTTTTTGGAGCGTATTATGATAGCAAGACCTTTTTCTATACTAGCATTTTTAAAAATTACTAAATTAATGATGTAGTCAACGTGGACTCTTTAAATTAATTTAGAACGTTTGATCATCATAAAATCCGACGGTGTAGAAGTAATGTAGTCAACTTGGACTCTTTAGATTAATCTAGAGCGTTCGATCGTCATCATAAAATCTGACGGTATTGGAGGGGTAAGAGTAACATGTGAGATTTGGTACGAAAATTCCGTCATCCCTTTTAGTATAGATTCAGCTAACTTGTTTGTGCCTTGTTTAATGTCAGTGTTTTCGAAGATATGCCCCTCTACGACATCCTAAATGAATTTCAGAAAGGCCACAGCCACATGGCAGTAGTCATAAGGAAAAACATTCCCAACGAACTAGCTGAACAACCTACCAATGATGGAGGAACTTTTGGTGAGCTTCAACTTGGTATCTACTCCTCAGGATCTGGCATGCATTATCTTCTCAATATACTTACTTTCTCATTGTTTTCTTTCATCCGGTGCTAAACAAAGAGGTGTCCATTGCTATTGACGACAAGAACAGCGAAAAGGCCATGAAGAACCTTCCGCCACCACTGCGAAGATGGAAGAGCTACCCTAATACTCAGAACGCATCAAATAGAGGAAGTAGGCCTAAAAAATGGTCCAAAGATCAATCAGATGTTCTGCAGATACATGAAGAGCCCTTGCCCACCTTGAGTGAAGACGAAGAGGCTGTTGGTATCATAACCATGGAGGATGTCATTGAGGAGCTTCTGCAGGTTAGTGGTTTCACATGCCTTTTTTTCCCTGGCTGTTAGTAAACTATTTTATCGTAATCTATGGCGTTTTTTATATTTATCATAACTGTGATGGTGATTTTCCTTGTTCAAAATGAGAAGCACGTTCTGAACTTTGGTGCGGATAAATTAGTAAAGTTCAGGGATGCTAAAAAACATATACATGTATGTCCTCGGTTGTTCTGAATCTTAAAGAATGCTCCTATCTTGTGCACTTAAGACTTAGGCCGTGGTACTGTTATAGTGTTATGAACCATTATTCTTATCATTTTTTTTCTTTTCCATGTGATGCAGGAGGAGATATACGATGAGACAGACGTACATGAGGAGCAATGACACTGGGCTTCATTTACAGCTGGATCAGAGAAGCAGCTGTTAGAAAGTGCGGCATACGTAATATTTGTACTGTATGTAGGTAGGCAGATACATTTGAGAGATACTAGCCGTTCATTGTAGTACCAGGTGGGCTGTCTAGGATATTGGTAACAGTATACTGTTCGGGACGTTGGTATGCGTAGTCCGTTCGCAACTGCAGGATTGCGCTGGTCCGGAAACTGTACCTGGTGGCATTCCTTGTAGAGATACCAGATACGGGGTCGTTTGGCGCGGGGCGGTGCCGTTCGGCTCGGAAGCCCAATAAGATCTCAGTTTCTTCCTCTTCTTTATACGATGGTTCTGAGTCAAACCTGCAGGGGCTTCTGCAGATCTCTGCCTTTTGAAGCACGTAGGCAGGTACAGTCAACGAAATGGAGCAGCGACGCCGACGGTGTATGCGAATACGGCTTCTCGTTTCCTGCGGGGTTGTATGTACGTCCAGCAGGCAGCAGGTACCGGTACCGTCGTGCACTCGTGATCTGGAGCATGTTCCAGCCGCTGCTGGTGCTGTTGTACACTCTGAACACTGCATTCTCTGTAGCTTGCAGGGGCGAAGCTAGAGAAAAACAGTGGGGGTGCACTGCCTTGTAACATATGCCAGATGTTCGATCGAATACGATGAAAATTGAAGATTTCTTATAGATTTTGAAAATTCTGTGGGTGCCTGTGCATCCAGGACTTTGATCTTGGCGTCGCCCCTGGTAGCTTGTAGGAGTACTGTTCTACACCCTCCAAGTTAGTACTAGTACCTACTCCTACGGGAGCCTTGGCACGGCGGTCACGGTCAGTGTAGCCTTTTAAAACCGAGCGGCCGTGGCCGAGAGGGCAGGCAGTAAGGATCATAGCAGGCAGAGATCTCGGCCAACGGCGATCGGCGAAGGCCAACCCAGCGTGCCGTGCGGGGACTGGACTCTGGCATACGTCGAGCCCGAATCTCCCGTAGTCCCCGTTGCCTGCGCCAGCGTGCGAGCGGCACGGCTGCACGAGCGGGGAGCCAGGGCGGTCGCCGCTGGGCTAGGCCAGCAGCCACGCGCGTACGGCGGCAGCCTGCGCGGCTGAGCCCAAGCCTAGCATCCCGTGGCAAAGACTCGCACGGTCGGCCGTGTGCGGTGTGCCACAGTGGGCTCTCTCGGCCTCGGGCGCCCCGGCTCCGATCCGCCTCGATCGCTGCTGTCCCCGCGTGGCTCGTGGCCTGCCCGACTGCCCGAGGGCGCTTTGCAGTTTGCTCCCCGGCCGGGCACAAGCGCGGTAGGCGTGTCACGTGTGCGCGCGCACATGGGCCGGCCTCCAACGTCCAACGCTCACACCTGTCTACTAGCTAGCAGTCTAGCACACAGCACTATAGCAGACAGCACAGTAGGATACGGTACCTAGCTAGAACATACACACTGGGCTACGCCTTAAGCGTACGCACGTGCTTCCTCGCCGGTCACAACGGCGACAGACCGCAACGAAGGGAAAAAGGCGACATGAAGGACGCCAGCACAGCACTACCGTTTGCCGTTTTCCGTTTAGGAGGCGTTTCTCTCAAAACGTCTTCATTCGGTGCCTCATATACCAGCTCCCCTAGTCCCCCATAGACACGCTAGCAGGCCAGACCGCCAGAGTCCAATCGCTCGCGCTCGGTTCGAATCAAATAATGGAAGACGGACGGCCGGGTCCGGGTATTCAAATCAGAACCCATGAACCGTACCATCGCCCAACCTGGTCGGCGGCCCACCCTGTCGGGAACACGGCAAAAGTTGGCGAGGCAACGCCGAATGCCCGAACGCCACCGCGAACGCGCGATCCTGCCGAGATCGACGACGTCCGGCCGGCGGCAGGCCGGGTACCCACCAGCACAGTCTCGTATTTACGCGGCCGCGCGTACCGCCTGCCCCCCCCCCCCCCCCCCCCCCCCCCGCGCCGCCCTCGTCCGCGAGACAGACACGATCAGGAGAAAAAACGATGGCCCACGTACGTACTGTTGCCGACACGTACATGAGCTATCAAAGTCGCATTGATGCCTCTCGTGCGTGACGCTGTACAACAATATACCCACGCCCGTACCGTACGCGCGTTGCATGCATGCATGCCGTCCCCACTGTTCCTACGTAGTACGCACCTACGTACGTACGTACAGGGTGCCGCGCGCCGTGCATCCCGGGCGCGCTCGAATTGAAAGGGGTGGAGTTAAAAGGCCAGGACAGGCCTGCAGGGGCGTATCCTCGTCGTGGTCTCGTGGATGACATGGATCGTATCCAAGCGCACCGTGCAAAGGTTGCGTCAAATCTCCACCACCCCTGTCTGTGCTGCACCCCACCACACACACACAGCAGGGAGAGATAGGAGATGACACGTAACATAACCGCAGCAAGGTCAGGCCAGGGCGTCATGCCAGGTCCCACACGCGGCGTCGTCGATCGGCGCCTCCCCAAATGCCGCCCGTGCCCGTTGCAGGGAGGAACGCCACTGTGCGCTTCACAGTCACAGCGTCGAACGCCACTGTGCCCGCGCGCGCGACCCATCCGTTCATCCACGTCCATGAGGGGCAGGCAGGCAGCGCTAGCAAATGTGCGCCGGGGTCCCGCGCGCCTGGTCGAGCGCTGGCGCGTCGCGCCGAGGGAAAAACATTCCGCCACAGTGGAAACCGTACGCTACGTACGTCGCCGGTCACGTGGTTCCCGAAACACGAGACCAAGAAGGTATAGACCAGTACTGGCACACGCGGTGTTGCACACGGGCTCGGGCGTCCACCGTACCTGTAGCCCCCGTTGTTCTTTTTTTTTTCCCCTACGTGTGTCGTTCACGTGGCAGTGCGGTGCGGTGCACCGAGGAAATTGTATTCTCATTTCGTCGGTGCTGCCGTCGTAGTTATGAAAAGTCTAGGTTACAATCATCTCGCTGTCGAGAGGGAGACGCCCCGCCCTATAATGGAGGATCCATTATTTCTGTCCTTCGGATATTAGCTTCGATGACTCGGCCTACAGTGAGAAAAGTAAAAGGAGCTAGCGCCAAGGGGAGCTCCGCTGGAGTTGCACTTAGTGCGACTTTGCCCGTGGGTAGGATCGAAGTAAGGCTCGAAGCTAACGGGGACACAAAAACGCATGAGAGAGAAGACCAATGAGCGTTGTGCTCCGTGCCTATCTATTTCACTACCGGAAAACCGAGTCTTGCCGTGTGCATGTCCCTTTGTCGTGTGTAGGACCACGGGCACACGGCAAAGGGCCAGCACACGGCGCGTCCCCCTTTTGCCGTGTGCCTCGGCCTAGGGCACACGGCAAAGAGTGCCATTTGTCGTGTGTCTGGCCCTTTGGCACACGGCAAAGGGGACGGCTAGGTTACGGTTGTCCGGTAGTGTTTGCAAGCATGGTAGAGAATGTGAGAGGGAGTATGGGCCTTATGAAATAAATGTTGGCTCGTTATGCGTGCCTTTATATCTATTCCCTCCGGTTTAGTAAAGGAAGTAGTTTTGGACAAGATTTGAAGTCAAACATTGGGAATATAAATCGTGAATAACTTTTAAGTCGTTGAGTTTGAAAATGTGAAAACTATATGAATAGATTTGTTTTGCAAGATACTTTCATAAAAGTATACATATGTTAGTTTTTAATAAATATCATTATAAAAATAAGAAGTCAAAGTTGTACTTTGGAGACCGTGTCGCTGTCCTAAACGACTTCCTTTGCCAAACCGGAGGGAGTATCTCATCATATATCACCTCTCTCGTCTCTATCTGGGTTGACGAAGTCGCCAGTACCCCTGTAGAGGCCCTTAGAGCAAGTTTAATAAAACCGTCGATTGCGGGCTGCAACGCGCATCTACGTGGCCCGCATTGAGTAGTGGCCCTTGCAAGAATTTATTGCACACCAGAACGTTCAGCCAGTTGCAGCTGCGCTCACGCGTTTGCGACGGCTGCGAGCGAGCGCGTCGCCAGACGCCCGCCCCACTCTCCATCTCCTCATTTCTCTCTGCTCCACGTAGATCTCAGCGGGCTTGCATCCCGCTATTAAACTTGCTCTTAGGGATGATGAAGGTGAGCCCACACTTTTGAGTGCTTTGAACGCGCCCTCCAACACTTAGGTACATGATAATATGTGCCAACACTTAGGTAGTACATGATAATATGTGCGAACTGGTAAACTTACCAAGGAACCTATTCGAATTTATAGTATAACATAATAAATTATGATCCGATTGATTTCATCCCGTTAGAGCAAGTTCAATAAAACGGCAAATCGCCTAATAACTAATCAGCCTCTACAAGATAGGGTGGACGGAAAAAGCAACTCAGCGTTGCATGCAACGATCAAATTGTCACACAAGTACCAGCAGAGTTGAAAATGGGTTAGACAAATGCACCCCGCCAACGGTGAGTGCCAAATGGAAGATGCTTAGGGCACATTGGCAGATCTAGCGTGGGGGGCTAGAGCCCCCCTCCCCCCAACACTTTTTGACACATGGATCAAGAAAAGATGAGAAAGAAGAAGGAAATGAGAGGAGGAAGAAGAGAAAATAAGCACCGCCTTCTTTGAGATCCTAGATCCGCCGTTGTTAGTGCATAAGTGGGACAGTGGTGAAGTGACTGGTTAGCAAGTATGGAGTATTATTATGATTTATGGTACACCCTGACCATTATAACCGAGCACTTTACCCACCGTATCCACTAAACATTCTTACGAACCCCATTAGAGCAAGATTAATAACGACGCCGGCGGAGCGGGCGTCTCGCATCCAACTCAGGCTAGCTGCCGAGCTGGTGGTGGCGGGCCCCGCCATTCATTAATGCCTTGCACTGCTTCAGCTCGTACGTGGAAGGACGGGAGCGGAGGACCGGATGAGTGCAGAGCAATTCGCCCGCGTCAGTCGCCGTCTCGTCACACGCCCGTTCAGCTTTCTCTCTTCATTTCTCACTCCTCCAGCTCAGTTTTGTCCGACGTGAAGAATCATTTTTCCATAAAACTTGCTCTTAGCAGTTTCTTCTTGTTATATATGCCCACCAATAACTATCAGCAAGTAACCAATCTATGCGTGAAAATGCCGCCGAAAGCGACGCGTGGCCCTTTTGCAGGCACACGTACGTACTAGCCCTACTCTCGGGAACATGGTTGTCGCCGTAGCAAAACCTAGCGCCCGTGGCGCGCGCCACGGCCCACGGGTCCCCGCCGGCCGCCTGGCGGCCGAACCCCCCTCCCCACTTGTAAGCTTGCAACTCACATGATGCTTGGCTGCTCGCCAGAGGCCGGCAGCACAGGCGGGTACGTCACCGGACTCGGAAGCAGCAAACTGCCAAGGCTAGGCAAAATGCGTGCTCCAGCTTTCAAGAGGTGCGCGAGATGCTGCTGGTCCATCCATCCATCCCATTCGATCCGCTTCCGTGTCCACCACCGGTGGTTCACGAACGCCGCCGAGCGCCTGGAGTAAATGGCCCCTGCCACCCGCGTGCTCCCGCCCCCGAGGCCAAAAAAGCACCGAGCATTTCGCCCGCGCGCGCTTGCGCTTGCCGCTTGGTTGAGCTGAGAGCACTTGGGTTGCGGCGGCAAGCACGCGGACGCGACGAAACTGGCCGCGGCGCCGCGCGGCGCGGCGTGGCGTGGCGGGCAATGAATGAAGCCGGGGGCGGGTCGGGGCTCGGGGGTGGTGGCTTTGAAAAGCGTCACCACAACCTCGTGACCGCGCTGCAGCAGAGCAGGGAGGCCGGATGGATGGGATGGGCAGCTGGGCGCCTGGCCCTGCGCTGAGCCGCGTCCCTGTGCGGTGCTGTTGCTGCCAAAGCAAAGCGCCTGGCCTGAGCGGCGGCCGGACCCATCCGCCATGTTTGCGCGCAGGGCCGGGCTGTAGCGTATCTTTTCGATCGGGTAGGACGTGTCATGTGTGCTTGCTTCATTTGCTTGCGACTCCTATAGTCCTATGCGTCAACGGACGCAACGCGCCCCCCAAAGATCCCAACCAAGCTACTCCGTACGTAGGCCGTGTTTTAGTTCCGCGGTGAAAAGATTTTGAAAGGAAATTTTTTCACATTTTAAGTATTAAACATAGACTAATTAAAAAACTAATTGCAGATTACGTTTGGAATTCGCGAGACGAACCTAATGAACCTAATTAATCTGTCGTTAGCACATGTTACTGTAGCATTACTGTAGCAATTTAGTGTCTAATCACGTCCTAATTAGACTCATTGGATTCGTCTCGCAAATTCCAGTCCATCTATATAATACGATTTGTTTTTTAACTACATTTAGTACGCCATACATGTGTCTAAACATTCATTTTGGATTTTGGATTTTGGAACTAAACAAGGCCGTAGTACTCCGGTAGACTGTAGACAGCTAGCAGGGTTAGCACTGTGCCCCTGCTGTTACTGTAGCGGAGATTGGTGATGCTGCCTTGTGCTTGATTCAATAGGGGGCCTAAAGGTGTTGCCTTTTGCGCAAGCGGTGCTACTGCTAGGGGTATCTGCAGAGTACCCAGCGGATAAGATATGATCTTCTATCCTGGACATGTTATTAAAGGTTTAAGTCAGGCAGTTACTAGCCTTCTTAGAGATGGGATTAAGGCTCGATGCTAGTACATCAACTACTTCGTCCGCCTTTGATCTTTGAACAAATTAAGTCTCTGCAGAGCTTCTTAATATGTTTGCATTTACGATTACACAAGGGCAAACCCACACATCACCGGGCATGCACACCATACTCGTGCACAAGCAGGCACACCCTCCTACCACACGCCTAAATTTTGAAGGAACCACTTTAGCGCCCAACGAAGACTCTCTCTCTGTATATATACATGTATGCATGCTTTTTTTAAGATAAATACATGTACAGTATAGTAGTACTATTATGTCTTTACCACCACAAGTAGTCCCTCTAGTTTCTGTCACACCCTCACTAGAAGTAGAGGGCTAGTAGAGAGTCAATGCCCCAGTTTACGGCGTGTGAGCGTCACATTTCCCTCTGCGTCCTGTGTGCCGTCACATGGATGAAGCCCGGCCATTTACTTCCCTCATATTTACATGCAAGGATACAAAAGGGGCTCGGCTCGGCTACTTATTGAAGTAGAAGTACCGGTACGAGCTCATAGGAATTACTCACGCACGTACCACCCCCACACGTAGTTATTGACTTATTGGCCCCCCAGCATTACCCACAACGCACGTAATCAATTTGCCATATTATCTTCCAACAGTGGTACATCACACCTTTTCCTTAACATTGAAGCGAGTACACACAGCATTACAAGCCCACGCCAATGGCGTCGCAAGAAGACCCAAACTATTTCAAAAGGCAGGGGCCGTTCAGTTTGATCAACGTGGTACCCCCCTTGGATGTGGATTGAGATTCTGCTTTAACAACTCACTGCCACGCCGGCCGTGGTACTCACTGGGTGGTCATAAAAAACCCTAGCAAACATTTGCTATGGCATTGGGCTCAAAACCTCCCAAAAGAAATTTCTCTCGAAAAAAAAGCCAAAAGAATGAATGATAGGACTGATGCTATTTAAGGGCCAGCCCCTAGTCCCCCAAAGAGCCACCACACATACCCTGCCTCCCACCAGAAAAGCAGCACACCCACTTCTCTCTCTCTCCACCTTCCTCAAAACCAACCAGGCTGTCCCCAACAATGCACACCACTTCCACCCTTCTTCCAGTCTCACCACTTCCACCCTTCTTCTCCTCCCCCAAATGAGTGCCGAGTTCTGTGCTGCTCGTTCTGCGTCCATGGAGCTCGGAGATGTGATGGGGCTGCAACAGGGCATTGCCGTCACCGCGCCATCAGCCAGGGAGAGCGACCTGGGTCTTCTCAAGCGAGCAGGACTCACCCAGGCTGCTGCAGCAGCTGCTTCCTACCCCTCCCCCTTCCTTGACGAGCAGAAGATGCTCAGGTTCTCCAAGGCTGCTAACGCATTGCCCTCAGGTATGCATGCCTCGTCAACACCACACGAGCCTTCCCTAGTGTCCATTCCTTCTTCGTTTCATAAGCAGTGTAGAACAAAGATGTTAGTATGCTGCATGTTCTTCTATGGATATGTTATCTGCAAACCATGATAATATAGTAAGTATTGCCATCTTTTTTTCCTGTTGCAATGTTCAAACGAAAAGCAAAAGTCAAAAGGAAAACAGAGGTGTAGCATTCATGGAACTTGATGAGCTCTCATGAATGCTGTGGAGGGGCCTAGCCTTGCAGCCATAGGGATTTGCATAACACTAGACCACACGCTGGGCCCCTCCTCGCCAGCCAAGGCTGTCTGTAACATTTCATCTACTTTTTTACCTTTACACTTTTGTCTTGGCACTCCCTTCACCATGCACGTCTCTGGACTCTGGAGATAAGGTTTGCTGCTGGCTTCAGCATTTCAGATTTCGCCAGGCTCAATATTCTCCTTGTTTCATCATCATCTAGGCTTGGATTTTGGAAGGCCAAATGAGCAGGCTTTCCTGCTATCCAGGATCAAGAGGCCCTTTACACCCTCCCAGTGGATGGAGCTGGAGCACCAGGCTCTGATATACAAGTATCTCCATGCCAAGGCTCCCATACCTTCCAGCCTGCTCATTTCAATCAGTAAAAGCTTCAGGTCATCCAATAGAGGTATGCATACTCTGAAACACAAAAAACTAAAACTACTTAAAAATTTATTAGCACTTTCAAGTTTCAATGAGACAAGATAGAAGAGAGATTACTCCGCATAGATAGATGCCTCTGCAGAGTTACATTTTGAATAAAAGTACTAGTAAAAATATTGGTAATGACCATAATATCTGAAACTATTAAAAACAATCAAGTTCAACATAAAACATGACATGAAACTACCAACAATAGCTTTCAATTGTCGCCATCAGTTTTTAGTTAGCAAACAAGTCATCATGCCCTTAAGGATAACCACAATATATTGGATATAAATGGAATCAGAGGTTGACATACTTTCTCCAATGCAGTGAGCTGGAGACCTCTCTATCAAGGCTACACAAATGCAGACTCGGATCCAGAACCTGGAAGATGCCGTCGAACAGATGGAAAGAAATGGAGATGCTCCAAGGAGGCAATGGCTGATCACAAGTACTGTGAGCGGCACATCAACAGAAACCGTCACCGTTCAAGAAAGCCTGTGGAAAACCAACCTAAAAAGACCGCAAAGGAGGTGCCTGCTGCTGCTGGCTCGTTGCCATGTGCTGTGTCACAAGGTAGCTTGAAGAAGGCAAAGGTTAACGACTCAAAGCCAGACACTGTCAGCTATTGGACAGATAGTTTAAACAGGTAAACGTCCTCATGCATCTCCATACGCGAAGAACTACTTCAGCATCACAATCTGATAATGAAATCTTGTTTATCACTTGTGCGTTGTATTAATAGAACTTCTAAGATTTCAGATCTATTTTCACCAGACAAAATGCCACTGACTAGCATAAGTAGAGAAAACAAATGGAAGTGTCAACGATCTCATATCCTGAAAAAACAATGTTATAACTTTAAGATTATTTTGTTTTAATTGGCACTTGGTAATCATAATAATTTCCATTTGAAAACCTTATTGCAGGACAATGGTGAGCAAAGAGAAAGCAAACCAACCAACAGAAGACAACAATGCTCCACTGCTAAACTCTACAAATCGACAACCCACCTTGTCCCTGCTCTGTCAACTGAAGCAGCATAATAAACCAGATAAGTTCAACCCTGCAGGGGATAGTGACTCGATCTCCTCGGATGCAATCTTGAAAGCCTGGGAAAGCAGCAACCGGCAGAGCCAAAAGAGCATTTCCTCCACACAGCTGCATGATGCTGATTCCCTCCAATCAGTTCTTCAAAACTTCAGCCTGGCTAAGAATGAGAATATGGAGTCTGAGAAAAACAAATATTCTGATTCCATGCTAGTTTCATCAACTTTCTACCACTCCGCAGAAGGTCCACGGACAGCCTGCCTTACACCTAACATGACACAAGTGCAAACAGATTGCATCTCAAGTTCTTGGGAGATGCCTCAAGGGGGACCCCTGGGAGAGATCTTAACAAACTCCAAGAACAGTGACAACTCAAACAAAAAATGTGGCTCAAGGTCATATGGTTGGTTATTGAATCTTGACCACGCACCATGATTCCTCAATCCATGAAGAGCTTGACATAGATATCTCACCTTGAAAGCAAAGAAATGCTCAGGAAAGAAGGTTGAGATGACCTCAGATGTTTGTCCCATGCATGCTAGCTATCTCTCTTTTTTTCGTTTTTGTAGTATTCGGCTAGTTGAATTATCTGTGCTTCTGAACCTGGCTGTATCTTAACTAGTTTTGCAACAGATTATATCTTGCTTAGTTAGCTGTTTAATGGTTTGACTTACAGAAGCTTCAGATTTTTCACTTTGACCTAACTTGAAGAAACAGCTCTAATTTGAAAATTCAAAAGGACCACTGAACTTTTGCACAATTTTAATAAATTATGGTGAAGTTACCTATAATATGATTGCAGGCACTAAGGTCATTTGACATCCTCAATACTCAAGAGCACCATAGGATTAAAACGGTCACAGTACCAGAGGTAGGAAACCTTAAGTCACAAACTATCTGCTGCAATCACATAGTCATCATTCATTTCATAATAACTTCAAGGTATTTGATAACTTTAAGATCACATATTCCAACTTCCAAGACCAATCCTGCAGAGTTCTAAACATAGTTCTTTACCGCAGATAATCCCAACATATGAAGTTCATGTATGACAATTTAATGCTGGTACTGATCTGATAATTCAGAACAGTGATGAATTATCACCATGACATGACAAAAAATAAAGACTGATGACGGAGCAGAAAAACCGACTCCATTTCAGAAGATTCCATTTTGGTGTAACAGAAAATTGTTCAAAGAAATAGCTCTAATATTAATATCACAAGTTCCAAGAACTACTCCGTAATGAACTTTTGCACATTTTTCTCATAGGCTGACATACTGTGGATTAAAGAGGTGAAGAAAAACTATATGGTACTTACAGGCCAGAGCAACTTTCTCAAGTTTGAACCCCCCCCCCCCCCCCCCACCCACCCACCCACCCACCCCACCCCCCAAAAAAAATCACAAGAAACAAGCAGCCACTAACATCACTTTTGTACACTAATTGTCATTTTTTACCATAAGTGGATCAGGAAAACAAAACAGAGTCCGAGTTCCGAGTGGAAAGGAACTCAAATACACCATGGACAACAAAGGTGCACTGGCTCAGACATGCACAGAGCTCATCAAAATTTGGTGCTTGAACAAATCAAGTCTCAGCATCGAGAAATATATATTCTTGTCATCATAGCCACGCAAAAAAGCGAAACATTAACAAGATCATAATTTGGGAAGAGTGAATATCAAAAGCATGCGTTTGCCCTGGCTCAGACACGCACAAAGGTCATCAAAATTGGTCCTTGAACAGATCAAGTATCAGGATCGAGAAATGTATGTTTTTGTCATCCCAGCCATGCGAGAACAGCCAAAGACACCAAGAAATCCAAGTTGAAATACAGAAACAAAAGAGCACATGTCCCCATTAACCCTGTCAGCTAGAAATGCAAGGCTATTTGCACCCTGAATTAGTTCTCCAATGACGAAACTCGAATGAAAAATATTACAAAATCTTCAGTGGAGCGCACTAAGTTTCGAGAACACAAAGATCAGACATAAACCACATCAGCTAGGCAGTAATCAGCACTTCAGCAGGAATAAAGATAGATAGATAATTAAAAAAAAGAACAGAAACAATTGACAAACATGGACGCTGCAGTGCATCGGCTCAGACACGCACAAATAAGGTCATCACGATTTTGGTCCTTAAATGGCATTAAGAATCAGAATCAACAAAAATTCCTTTTGTCGTCACAGCCTCGCAGCAGCAACCGCGAATGCCCACCACCAAAACCCAAATAATATTGAGCGGAAAAAAATCGGATGTGCGAGGGTGCGTAACCGCAAGCCCATCGTTTACTCGGGCTGCGGCTATTAGAGCCCCAAAATTAATCTGGGAGCGATTTGGCGACGAACGCCATGGCAATCGAATCTGGAAGCCACAGCTCGCGGAAATGACCAAGCTCCCATCAAATCGGTGATGCAAATAATTAAGCGAAGCAACTGGAGTGAAAGAAAAAAAAAACACGACCGATTACACGAGAACTGGACTCTCTGGGACGATAAGGCTGCGACGAAGAATCGAGAACGAGGCGCCGGGAGCGGATTCCGCGGACATGCGTGTGTGCTCTTGGGTGCAATTAAAAGAGAGATTTGGGGATCTAGGGTTTACAACGGCCACAGGGCACGGGTGCCCGGGTGCCTTCTAGAAGCCTCTGGAAGTTGGAACCTGCTTCCTCTATTTGCTGGGCTTTGAAAATTGGAATGGGCTGTTAATATATGCGGCCCAACAAGGCCGCGATCGGTTTTCCTCTTGCTATAAACTACACCTATTTCTACTTTCCTTTTATCGACAAGTACGTAGTACACATCTTGTTTCTATATAAGAATTAAGGCTATTTCTACTTGCAATAAACTGGAGACAGGTTTGTCGTGTTTCATAATTTATCGTGTGCCGAGGCAGCTGGCAAGAGTAAGATTTTGTGTAGGTTATCGAGCGTCAGGCCCACGTGTCTGCGTCTCTGCCATGATCATATAGGAACGGACACCGCTAAAACAAATCCAGAAATCACAAAGCAGAGCCTTTAAGAACTGTGAGGATGCTATAAACTGAATAAACTCCATGGATGATCCAAAGCATGTGCAGCTAGCAAATTAATTATATGTCCCCAACCCAGGAGAGATTATCCGCACTAGAAAAAGACCATGAACCTCGTGCACATAAATCCATATCCGTAGGTGACAGCGTGACGAGGAACAGCACAAGTAGATCTCGGGCAGGCTGCTTGGTGTCAAATCCACAACTGCCGAAAACAACCACAGAATCGGAAGAAAATGGGGGAACAAACGGCCAAGCGAGGAACGCATGTTCGTTAATTTCAAAAAGAAAAAGAAAAAAAGGAACGCATGTTCGAGGCGCGTATAACCTAACGAGCATTGGCTTGGCGCAGGCTATGTAAACCTCGGATCGGATCGATCTGGGAGCGCCGGGGCATGAGAGCCGCGGCCGTCGAATCTTGAAGCCACGGCTCGTGGATGTGACCCAACTCCCTTCAAGAAATCATCCGAAAAGAGAACGAAAATGGACACGCGAGAAAACTTGGGGCGAAGCAAAAAAAGGCAAAGGAAACGAACGAAATTGAAGATCCATTCCAGGTAAGATCTTGATCGAAACAGATCTGCGGCAAGGGGGTATGCGAGCTCGAAGCGGATTTGGGGAGCTTTTGGCTGGGTCCATGCCTGCCGGTGTTATATAGCCATCCACCTGGCACTGGCAGTGGTGCGAGGGGAAGAAGGGGAACCGTGATGTCATGTGGCTGTGATCAGACTGTTTCTGTTGCATTCTCGGCTTCAAGCGGGCCTCTTAATAATTAGGCCCACATGGACCAACAGACTTTAGCCCTTTTATTCGATCATTTCTGTTCAGCCCAAAGCTTCTCTGTGTATACGACTGTCCAGCCCAGCAAGTATGATTTTTTTTTCTCAAACCAAAATATTGCTGAATGTAAAAAAAATTGACACGTGTAGGAAAAATATTGAGCAATCATATTTCATATTGGTGAATGTAAACTTTTTTTAAAAAAATACGGATACATATAAAATTGTTGATCAAGGTCAGGAAATGTTGGTGACAATAAGCTAGACTTTTTGTAAAAAAGTATTGATAAATGTCAACAAATGTTGATATATATGTTAAAATATTTATATATTGACCCCCCCCCAAAAAATATCAATACATGGGCTGTATGGAATCGAAAAATGAGTTCTTTATATATCTTTCATAAGGCATATAGGACTAGCCCCCGTCATACCTTGTCACAAATTCAGCGGTATGATTTTTTTTTCAAACAAAAAAACAGTGGTATGCAAAGGCGAAATGATAAATACAATTCTATTCACAAATGTAATAACTACTCCGTAGACAGGAATTCACGAACGAATACGAAAGTAATAGAATGAAAGATCACACTATCTAATCATACGTGCTGGCTATCTTGCTGTCCGAGCACACGTGGCAATAATTACGAGGAAAACGACCCGTGGACCGAAGACGTAAACCACCTGCCGTACCTCTCGCGTTAGGAAAACATCGCATCTATCATGTGCGGAGGGCGATGCTTAGCTACATGCCTACATTGGCACCGGAGGGAAAAAACACATCAATTCCCCAGTAGAAGAATCGTGAGGAAAAATGAGGAAGAATTCCAGCCATCGGAATTTTAGTTTGCTCGATCGAGCAGGGCCAGAAAACGACGGGCTTTACATGTCACATGTCGTTAGATTTGTTTGTCATGTTAAGCATCTCTAGCTTCTTGGAATTTGATTCGCTTGCCAGTAACTCTAGGCAAGGTGTCGAGATTAGGTTGGACTAATTTGGAGAATATAGCAGGATGGGAGAATGCTTGCCAACAGACACAAGGGCAGTTTCAGCCGAACGTACTTATGTGCAGAGATGGGAAACCTGGCTTAGGCCTTGTTTAGTTCACGAAATTTTTTCACGAAAAGATTTCGGGTTTTGATTTTACCGATTTAGAAGCAGTAAATGTAAACAAAAAAAGGTGAAAAGTTATATGGATAGGGTGGAAATCTCGAGACGAATCTAACGATGGTAATTAGAGGGTAATTAATCCATAATTAGCGGAGGTTACTGTAGCACTACTGTTGCAAATCATGGATTAAGTAGGCTCATTAGATTCGTCTCGCGATTTACAGCCTATCCATATAACTTTTCACTTTTTTCGTCTACATTTAATACTTTATGCATCTAAGATTCTATTTTGATGTGATGGGTGAAAAAATTTTGGGTAGAAACTAAACACGGGCTTAGCGTACGTTGTACGTGTATCTGCTCTCCCAGCCAAAATTCTGTGCCAAACAAGTCAATAGGCAAAGAAAGTGTGCAATTTCAAAAACAAGTCAATAGGCAAAGAAAATATGCAATTTCGTTTGCTCTCCAACTGTTAGCTGGATTGGAATCGTATTTTGTATATACTTACTGGACCTCATCACGTCAGTCACATGCGCGAGAACCGCGATTAAATTTGCATTGGGGCAGCTTTCGACGGTCGGCCGAATTTCTACTCTGTACGCCTGGAAGTCACGGCCCTAGCGTTCTGACTCTAGCGTTGTATCCTAGCGTTCAGGTCATGCGCATTAGACTTCCACTCTCAGGCTAGGCTGACCAGACGACGAAGGTCCCTGGTGAGCCCGTGACACGCAGGCGTGGCACACGCCGAACAGTACAAAGAAGCACCGCAGCATCCGTCCCCTTTGGAACGCAGGAATCTCAAGTTCTTGGCGATCTTGACAGTTCATCGACTTTGTGAACTTGGATTCTACAATGCAATCTTTTTGAAAAAAAGAAACTACAATACAATCTCACTGCATATCTAGCAACGTATATATGAACATAGTAAGCAAGAAGATACGGGTGGATACATACGTACTGTGATGTACTAGCTCTTGTGTGCCGAACTGCAGATATACAGAAACAGATACCAACGTAACGCGTACAGTTACCAAACTGAAACACCCCGGAAAAAGAAGAGATCCAAAAGATCCATGCTGCCACCGGCGGCCGTTACATGGACGGATGCTACAAGCATGCCTGCCGGCCGCAGTCCGTTAGCCACTGACCTCAAAAGCCAACACCGCCATGACCAGATCAGTTCAGCAAAAGCGGTCGAGCCAAAACCAACGCAATCGCTTGCGGAAAACGACGGGCACCGGCCGGTCAAGCAGCCACCACTCTGTTCTGTTCTCAACTGAACCCCGTCGCCATCGCCATCAGCGGATCAGGGCCCCTGCCCACCCTGCCAATGCCAGCCTCCTGCGGCTGCGGCTATAAAGCTCCAAGAAACCCCGCCGCGTCTCTCACCGCAGATCACGGCGCCACAGCGTTTCCAGCTCTGTTAGGAAGGCGGCTCGTCTCGTCGGGCCAGCACGTGTTGTTTGTTCCCAGATCGTGTTCTCTTGCTTGTGTTTGAGCTCTGATCGATCGAGCTCGAGGAGTTTCCGAAGGCGGCGGCGGCGACATGAAGCCGGGAGCGGCGGCGGCGCAGAGGTCCGGCGGCGGCACGGTGGCCTTCTCGTGGGAGCAGGAGCCGGGGGTATCGAAGCAGAGCCCAGCAGAGGCCAAGAAGAAGCCCACAGCCGGGTCGCCGCGGCCGGAACCTGTCAGCAGGAGGACGCTGCCGTCGACGGCCAACAAGAAGGCGCCAGCGCCGGCGCCGCCCGCGGCTGCACCGGCGACGCGCCAGCACCGGCTGAGCGTGCCGCCACCGCCGGGAGGGCCGGGTGCGCCGGCCGTCTCGCCGCCTCGGGGGTACAGGGGCAGGAGGAGCCGCGGCGTCAGGGCGCGGGACGACCCGTTCCTCGCAGCCTACCTGGCATGCTGCACGGAAAAAGGCGACAAGGGAATAGCGAAGCTGCTCGGGTGGGGTGGGCTCGGGCTTGGGCTTGGACTCGGGCTGCGTGGGCTTGGGCTCTCTTGCAAGACCTCGTGTGGGGCCGTGGAGGAGTGCGTCGTCAGGATGGCTAGGATCCCTGAACTCGATGAGGATTGAATCTTCCAATCATCTGATTCAATCGTTTATTCCATAGAAGTCATAAACAGTACGATACAAAAGTTGAACTAGCACTCAACGCTCTTATTGAATTTGTACACAAAGTTGTCTTATTAGACTTCTCATAAAACAAATGCCTTAGTTAGAAGGATATGTCATGCACGTGCCTTTTCCAGGCATTTTTGTAATTGCTCAGTGTGTTCTAAAGCCGGAACCTCATGGTTCCTTGGGTGGCATATGATTTCCTTTAAGACATAGATGCGCAGGCGCACCATGAGGTTGAAATTGTAAACCAATTTGCTAGATTGTAAACACAAAACTTGAACTAGCAGCACTCAACACTCTATATTACTTCGCAAAAAAAAAACACTCTATATTGAAATTGTAAACAAAATTGTTTTATTGAGCTTTTCAAAATACAAATGCTTTTATATGAGAGGTTTTCTTCGGTGCTCCATACTACCTTATACTGGTGTTCAAAAAGGACCAGTATAAAAGGATCTGACGGTCCAAATTAGTTGTATACTACTAGACCTTCACCTGTAGTATAAGGTAGTATAGGTCGAGTAGTATAGTAGTATAGGGGTATTATGGAAAAAATTATTTTTAACATGTGATATAATGTGGTATAGATCGAGTAATATAGTGGTATAGGGGTATTATGAGAAAAATTATTTTTATTTTTATACTCATTTGGTCCGATATATTATTTCTTTTTACACATATGTCATTTAGGTTATGAGCTCCAATAAAAAATTATATTACAGTCTAATTACAAAATTGCTCATCCCTCCATACTCTATACTACCCTATGGTAGTATAGAGCACCGAAGAAGACCTCTCGCGGAACTGCCTTCTCAAGACATTTGGAATTGCTCATATGACTTCCTTTAAAATGTGTAGGTGTGCTGCGACAATCCATGAGCCTAATGGTACCAAGGATTCTGCTGCAATGTTCATATGAGATCGTTCTATCTCTATAGTCAGCTATAAGGAATCTAAACAACAACGATCTGTTTTTCAAAAAAAAAAAAACAATGATCATCTTGGCTATGATGCAAAAGCCGGTAAAAAGGACGGCCTTGAAAAATAACTCCAGTTGCATCCTCATGAACCGGGATGTGCATTGGAAGAGCTACGCTACTAACTTGAAAGAGGGACTCAACGGGTAAGATTATGTGATTTTATTAGGCTAATGGACCATCAAAACGCAGGGTAAACTGACAAGTGCCAGAACTTCTTCCTAAAATTTGCTCAAAAACAATAGAGACTGCACGTTCGAACAATTCCCTGACAGGGACATGGACCAAAAGTTAAGCTGCCGTTCTCCTAATGTTAGGAACAAATCATCCCTGCGTTGTGGTGGGCACGGAAGCTTATGTGGGCAAACCGTATTTGGATGCCTACTTCAGGGGGTTCAGGTAACAAGATTGACGAAACCCTCCCATTCTCGGCGATATGCAGAAATTTCGTCAATCGAAGAGTCACTGTCACGAGCGAATTAAGCAGAAATTCAGCCGTGGGGGGATTTTCTCCAAGGAGCAGAGGCAACGTGCGTGATGAGAATTGCTTGCCATGTTACCTATCTTGGAGTGAGATTAATTTTCATCTATTGTGTTCAGAAAATAATTCATCTGAATTGCCGCCATTTCCAGGCATAGGCGACCTCAATTGCGCTTCTCGCGATCAAGACACACGGACACGGTCACTTTCAGCTAAACCTACTACTAGCTGTGCTAAGCAAGCTGGAAATCCGGCCTGCAGACGTAGTACTACCTCCCATCAACATTCAGCAACAGGTTGCCCAGATGCTGACTAAACGAAGTACTACCTCCGGTCCGATATAGATGTCGTTCCAGTCTTCCAGACAAAAGAGTAAGAAGAAAATGGGCTAACTTCCTCTGTCGAAACGTCAAATAAAAAAGGAAGGAGGTAGTACATTGGAATCATTCTAACAAAAAAAAGTCAATGATCAATAGTACCACACAGCGGATCGATCTCGCCTTCTCGGTATCACACAGCGGAGCCGGAGCTAGACAGGATACATGTAAATCTCACATCATCCACATACAGTTGCTGTTGATACTGATAGACAGATGATCACTCGCACCAACAACATCTCATTGTAGACGCTCGGTGAGGTATGAGCACTACACACGCGCATGCCGGATTTCTGCAAGCACACGCAGAGAAGTGCACGGCCGGTGCGGATCTGACTCGTGCGTTGTAACCTAGCGTTCAGGTCATGGCAATTTGGCATTTCCGGGCGCACAGGTACGTTATGGGCGCCTTGAGTGGCTGGATCTGCCATGCATGTGCCACTTCACCGTTGGTCGCCATTCGCCAAATAGATGAAGTCGCATCGGCTTTGTACATTGGCACCCAAATTTTGCATGAGCTTTGTAGCGTTTCCTGTAGGAGCTAGCCCCATTTCGGTAGCCGTGCGAAAATAACCCCTCAGTTTCTGGCTCGCTGATGGATACGTTCGCGCTAGTGCTGTACCAAATGCGTACTGCTACATAGAAACAGAAACTGACGTGTGCAGAATCAAACTGAAAATCCACCCGGCCAGCCCAAGAAACCCACTCATTTCTGGCCGGAGTTCTTATTCTTATAACCGGTTGCTCTGCAAGCATGTCTGCCGGCTGCCGAGCCCCCATGCCGACCCGTCGCAACTCATCTCCCGCGCACGCGGAGGCAGCGAATGCTCCAATGGGTGAGCTCTTTCACTTTGCTCTCGAAATGTTGCTTGGATCACGGATCACACTGATAGGCGAGCTAAAATGCTCTAAGAGCAACTCCAGCAGATGATCTAAAGCGGATAACTAAACTAAAAACTACCAGAATACTTAAAAATTGTAAAAAAACTTGCTCCAGCAGATGACTTATATTCTGGTAGTTGTGGCTAGGGCTGATGTCAAAAAACTAAAATATTGTGGCTAGGGCTGGACGCCAAGCTAAGAGCTCACGAGCTGGCTCAGCTCGTTCACGGCTCGGCTCGGTGGACTTTTTAACGAGCCGAGCTGCTAATTTTGCTCGTTTGGATAACGGACTAGCTCGCGCCAGCTCGCGAGCCAACCAAGCTAGAGTCTAAGGTCCTAACAAAGGGAACCGGGAGCCAAGCTGAGCTAGTTTAGCCAAGCCATACATAGTGACTTTTGAAGTTTATAACTTTATTATTTTTTTTATATTTTTATATATGTTGAGACGGTAATACTAAATTTACATTTGACTCATGAGCTCGTTCGAGCCTAATGAGCCGAGTCGAGCTAGGCTTTTTGCTTGTTTTGTTAATGAGTCGAGCCGAGCCAGCTCGTTAGCCTAACGAGCCAGGCCGAGCCGAGCCGAGCTGGCTCGGTGTCCAGCCCTAGCGGCAACAGTAAGCGGCACGGGGAACAAGGAGGAAGGCGGCGCAGGGAGGGAGGAGATGGCGGCAACAACAGACAGAGCAGAGCCGGGCAAGAGAGCGGGAGATGAAATGGGAGAGGAGAAGAACTGTTTGCAAACTGACCCTTAAAAAAGGTCTTTGTTCACATATTAGTCCTTAAGAGAAATATAGGGTCTCATGTATTTTCGGTATACGGTTGAAGACGACACCTTTAAATAGCTAAACTTTTCTCTCTTTTAAAACTGACAAACCGTTTTTCGGTATTTCAATTTAGTTCATCTGTGGAGTTGCCTAATGTTGGTTGGCTGAGAGCGAACGGTTGTTTGGATCCCCCTAGCACTAGTAGGTTCCATTACTCAGTTTGTGTGCCACCGGCAATCTAGCAAAGAGCACAACCTTCGGGCTTTTGGGGCAGGGCGTGGACAACAAAGCTGCGATGTAAAGAAGTCAACATGGCCTTATTCTTACTGGCCTCAATCTCTTTCCGCCGCCTACAAACGAGAGATGGGCCGAAGGCCAGCCCAGTCAGGTTCCAATAAAGAGTAGCCAGTTAGAAGACGAATTTTGAAACAAAAATCTTTGATTTTTATTATCGGAAAAAAATTAACCCCTCTAGTGTATTTCACTGAAGACGGAATTAAAACTAATTGAAAGCATATATACAAACTCATGTTCGTGCTGCATTATTTATCTGGCATTCTTATAACTTTTAACTGTGTTGTCCTAAAGATCGTGAACAACACAACATATCATAGGAAAAAAGATACCACTCAGCGAGCGTGGTCGATATAATCCAGAGACAACAGACAAGGTGTTCCTATCAGTTACTACGTAGGCGGATGCAGAGTGTGAGGCTGTGAGCTACGATTCCGTTTTTCGGCGCCAGACGGGACTAAAATTTCCTACTGCCTTCCTTGTCGTCGGGAGAAAAGGAAGCAAGCACACGAAACACATGGTTGTGGGAGAGGGGAGAGGAAACGAGGAATCCAAGCATGCCGCTTGCCGCCGGTACGGAACAAAATTCAGGCCCGGCCACGCACACAAGACCGTGGCCATGGCCCTCTCTCAGATACTGGTCAGATCAGATAGATTGCGGGCGGTAGAGTCCCCGGAACGTGCGCGTCCGCGTGCCTGCTGGCACGTCGTGGGCGCGGAACAGCGGCCGGTTTTGTTGGTAGCGCTAGCGCGGCGGGGCGCCGGTTGCCTTGTCCCTCTCGTGTCGCTTGTCCGCACGTGCCGTGGATGGCGTGGGGACGGTTAGGGACACGACAACAGGGGAGGTCGCTCGGACCAAAGGGCATCCGAGGCGGCGGATACGGTTGGGACTGCCTGCCTACTCCGGCGGCGGGTGCTGCGGCTGCAGCAGCTTCAGAGTGTTCTGTCTCTTCTTCGTCCTTCCCTGTGGTTGCGTGCCTGTGTCTGTGTTGGGTCTGTGGACGCTGGCAGTAGTACAGTTTAGTACTGTGATCATCGGGCATGCATGGATGGCAAAGGCGCGGCGCACGTAGGTACAGTACATCCAGCGCTGGCGCCTGGCGGCAAGGCATTCCAGCTCGAAGCCTGCAAGCAACGCCTGTGCAGAATTGATGGCGGCGCCGGCGTCCGCCCGCAACGATCTGTCGAGGCGAGGTGGTCGATGCGTGGCTTGTGGCGTTGCACGCAGCAGGATGCGGGGGCACACGGTGCCGTACCGCGCGGGCAGGACCCAGAAGGTGCGCCGGCTCGGGCGGGATACCAATTAAGTTGCAACAACTGTTGGAGCACATGATGCTGCTGCTGCCCGGACTTGATTATGCATATATATCTCCGGCCACCGGTGACGACAAATAAGCATAACCGCGCAGCGTATGTGCGCCATGAATAGCGCAGCGTAGGTACAAGCTGTGCTATGCAGAGATCTGCAGCTTCGATGCTTCCATTGTTTTCTCGTTTCGTCAAACCTGTAGTCCTCCGGGGCCGGCCAGGACCAGCGTACGTGTCAATCAGGGTTTTGAGCCGGCGGGGCTGTCTGGTTTGCGACAGAGGATTAGACCGGCTGTGGTTGGGGGTCGTCGTACCGTGTACTCGTGCAGCTAGCGTACGTGCGCGCGGGGGTGGTGGGTGTGCGCGTGTCTGGATGAGACGAGACGGCGAGGGTCGTGAGCGCCCATGCACCGGAAGGAAAGGAGACGGAGGCGGCGGCCCGGGCTGGGGTTCGGTGGGGGGGCCGTAGGGTGTAGGGTACTGCATGCACTTGATCCAAGCCTCCTGCCTGAGGGGATGGGTCGGATGATGCTTCGGTTCGGAGCGAGATCGATCATCCGTCCATGAATGCACGCCCGTCTCTCGATCGATCGAGCACAACGTACTGTACAGAGTTACTAAACTGCGCGCAGGCCTAGGCAACCGACGCATCGTACGTGTGCGTGCCTTGTTCTCGTTAGTGTTACGGGAACGCGCAACTAAAGTGAACCAACCATGTGCGTGCCCATGTAATCCGTCCCTCCTATACGACTTAATTACGGCGGCCCAGTTCAACTGGATAAACACCGGCGCATGCACGTCTTTGTTCAGGTTCAGGCTTACCGTGTCCTGAATCCTGGTGAGGCCCCGTACCTCCGTCTACCTCGTGCACATCGAGCTGCGTGTCATATACTAACGGTTTCTCTTTCTTTTCTTTTTTTCAACAAATGCGTGGTTGTACCAGGTTCCACCGAGTAAGATATACTAATATATATCGACACAGAAGAGTTGTTCCGGGACAGATGCCTGAAAATGTACCCGTCCGCAAGGCATTTTCGGACTGAATGGAGGAGGAAGAAGATGGGTCGTGCATGGGCACGGTCCACTAGTGGAGAATAGCTCATTAGCACCGGTTGGCAAACTCCTTTAGCACCGGGTTTCCAACCGGTGCTAATGTTCCGGTGCTAAAGGTTGGCACTTTAGCACCGGTTGAAATACCCGGTGCTAAAGTCAGCCTTTAGCACCGGTGCTAAAGAAATTTATACGAAAAAAAATAAATTGCTCCTCATCTTTTTCTCTCTCCTCTCTCTTCTCCCACCACCATATCTTTCTTCCTGTGTTCTTGTTCTTCAAGAACATGAACATAGAACAAAGAAAGACGATAGATAGATAGGAAAAGTTGAGAGGAGAAAGAAAAAGATGAGGAGAAAAACTTCACTCAGATCACAACATATATTTAAGAGCAGAGATTCAATCTAAGTACAAGATTTAAAATCCAAGATTCAATCTAAGTACAATCTAATGCATCTAGCAAAAAAATTGAAATACGTAACCAACTTCACGCCGGCGCCGTGCCCTCCAGCTGGGCCGCGCCGCACGCCGGCGCCACGCCCTCCCGGCCGGCGAGCGCCCGCCGCTACGCACGCCCGCGCCGCGCCCTCCCAGCCGCCGAGCGCTCCCGGCCGCCGAGCGCCCGCCGCTGCGCGCGCCCGCTCCGTGCGCTCCCGGCCGCCGCGCCCTGCGCGCTCATGCCGCCTCCGTGCGCCCACCCCGCGCCTAGTGCCCCCTTGGCTTCCTGGAGAGACGAAGGAAGAGATAGCTGATGAGGGAGAAGGAAGAAAAAAGGATAAGGGAGGAAGAAGATAAGAGGTTGAAGAGAGGGGAAGGAAAATAAAATGGTTCACCCGCGTACCTGCCCCTGGCATCCTATGCGTTGCTCATCCCTCGATCCCCACGCCGCATGCCTATTTGCACCAGGGATGGCTTGGAACCGGTGCTAAATATGATTGGAGCACATTAGCACCGGTTGGTGGCTGCACCCGGTGCTAATGTGTTGGCTTTAGCACCGGGTGTTGTCATCAACCGGTGCTAAAGTCTTTCCACGTCCCCTTTTAGACTGCTAACATTTAGACCCGGTGCTAAAGACAACGTTAGCACCAACGACGCCAGCGCGATGTGCAGTCATGGCAGGGCCCACTAGAATTTATGGCACACCAGCCAATTGAAACCGCATGCAGCAAATGGAAGAGCTCTACGCTGGCTTCGGACGGGCGAGTGCCGAACCGCCAGTTCCCTTCTCTCTCCTCTTTTATCTCTCCTCTACGTAGGATACAGCCTGCTCTACATCCATCATAATATTTGCTCTAACAGTGGGTGCCCATTCCATCGGGCGTGTACGTGCCCATGGCGAAACGCCAATAAATGCCTCTTGTCCCCATCTAACCGCCGCTCTCATCTGCATCTGATTCTGCTGTGCACATCCATCTGATTGCTGCATGTAAGCTTCCTCCTCTGCTCGGTTATTCAGAGTTGTGCTGCTTTGCCAAATATTATTAAACCAGCTCAGCGGATTGTTCTTCTTTTAGACTTTTTAACACAGTCCAGCGAAACTAATAGGCTAGCCACTCCCCGTTTCATCGGAACAGAGTTGCCGGCAGATGCAGTGCAGTGCTGACTTCCAGTAACACACGCACAACAACAACAACCGCCAGTGTTGTCCTATATGAGACGTTGACAATGTATAAGAAAAAAATTGGCTCAGATAATAAAACTAAAGTCTTCCATACCACATTTTGTGCTGTTACTCGAGTGTTCTATGATTTCCTCACCTCGACAGGGAATCACTTGGACATGGCTTCCAGTTCAACTCCCAGTCATCTTAATTTATGGTATGAGCAACCATACTACTGCTAGCTCACTAGCATGGGGGCAAATGCAGGGGTTCTACTGTACCTCCAACCATGACCTACCACTTTGACTCCCTAATTAATGAAGATCAACTTGCACATCAACATGGGCGCTGCAGAGGGCATCCTATACAACACATGATGCTTGTCCTCTTTGCAAAGGACAACAGGAGGCATGCCCGCCATGCCCGCTCCATTTGGAACTGGAGGAAGCCCACCCCACTTCTCATCTCTCAATGCACTTTGTGCTCAGATTCCAAATGCGGCGTGGAGTGTGTGTGCTTCCATTGCTATTATAACAAAATGGACAAACCCCATCACTTAACAAAAGGCCCATGCTCTTTCTTTATATGGCCACGCAGCCTTCACCTCTTTCTGAGTTCTGACTTTTGGGGGCCACAACAGATTTGCCAGCTGCCCTCCTGTGTTTACGTGGAAAAATGGTTTGTTTGCTGCTGAATTTTATATCCCAGCAGCATGACTCGTGAACAAGCCTATGCCTAGCAAGTCTTACTTTCTTACTAGCAGTCCTAACACACACTTTTGCAGCTTTGAACTTTCAGACAGCTGCTTTCAAGCATAAAAGTCTACAGATTGGCATGTTTAGTCCTAGGCCTCACCTGCTGCAGCGTTAACAAAGGATTAAATCTTGTCCTTTTGCCATCCATTATCATATTTGCAAAATTATAAACGGCATGGAACCCAGTGCAGGAAAGAGACCAGCAGTCCAAGGCTTTGGAGTTTGGGGAGAAAAGAATTCCGCATCAAGCCTGCCTCAAATTGTACACATCCTCTGGTATTTTTTTTCCTTTCTTTTTGACGAACAAACCCTCCTCCTCTCCTCTCCGATCAACAAGATGTTGTTGCCGCCGCTGCCAATGTACAATGCGAGGCGAGCATGTCGCAGACGGTCTCGCTCCTGATGTCCTCGAAGATGAGCGTCTCTATCCTGGCGCCGATCTCGCTCACCTCCGGCCCCATCTCCCGCCATTGCCGCACGGACCGCGACAGGTCTAGCTCCATCATGGCGGGGATCCTCGTGATGTCCCCCGCGATCTTCTCCCACGACGAGATCTGCTCCTCGATGGACCTGCCGCTGCCGGTCCTGGCTGCCTCGTCCTCGGCGGCTTCGTCCACCTCCATCTCGCAGAACTTGTCGTGGAGGTTGTAGCTGAAGCTGAAGCATGGGGACGCCGGGCCCATGAAAGACTCGGAGGGAGGCGAGCTCCCGGAGGTCGATGGCTTCTCGTCCTCCCCTGTCGTCACAAGAACAGAGGAAAGAGATTAATGTCGTGTGTGTGTTTTTTTTGGCATGCTAATCTGCATTATTCTGCTTCTGCCAATTCTGAGGATTCTGAAGAACAAACAGGCAATGATGTATAAAGACAAAAGCTTAGGCGTAAAAGAGGACAAAGCACATCTGCAGACAAGAAAGTAAAAGGAAAAAAATGTTGAAATGATAACAATCACGCTGCCACGCTGGGGGGTAAAAAGATGGCACAATGTGGTAATAACAAGCATGATCATGGTAATTGGTAAACAGTTCTTGCTTAGATGCGAAGTGTAAGCTGAATCAATCTGAATGACAGCAGATGTGATTGAGAGAGCTTACAGTGGGAATGCACGGGCGACTCCTCCTCGTCGTCGTCCTGAGAATGCAGGTCGAGGACGGAGACCGGGCTGAGCTGCCGTGACGAGTCCACATCCATGTCGGCCTTCCACCCCACCCGTTCCTCGTCATCCTCGGCGAACACCATGGCGCGGGGGTCGCACTCGCCGCTGTCGCCGAGGGAGCGGCGCAGGCGGCGGAACTCGCGGCCGCACCCGGCGCCGGCGCCGGAGAAGCAGCATCCGGCGCCGAGATCCTCCCAGAGCAGCACCCGGCGCATGGCTCCGCTGCACAGCACCTTGCTCAGCGCCGACCGCAGGCCGCTCCCGACGGCGCCCTTCCGCTTCTTGAACCCGTGGTTGCAGAGCCTGAGCAGCCGGCGGCACGCGGCGGCGGGGCAGCATCCCATCCCTCCGCTGCCGGTGGCGCTCCCGCTCCCGCCACGGCCGCGCCGGGGACGCCTCGCCTTGGCGGCCTCGACTAGGAACGGCTCCTGCTGCTCCTGCAGCAGCTCCGAGAGCCTCCTCGCGGCGGCCATCGCCTCCTCCTCGCTGCCTTGCCGCAATGCGAGCGCGCAACAGGAAGGTGAGGGTCGTAGCAGCTCACCACCGGCCGGTCAGGAAGGCACCGCCGGTGCCGGTGCTCCTCGTGGCTGATGAGGATGGCGGCGGAGCTCATGGAAGAAGCTAGCGGCGGGTTCTTGTGCGCATGTGACGGCAAAAGGCAGTGTGAGGAGGGGAGGGGATCATAGTATTCTCATATCTTGGCGCGGTGGTTGTTGGGTAGTGGGAGGGGAGTGAGTGACGAGTGGGGGAGGAGCGTGTGGTGACAGAGGGACGAGGTGGTGGTGCGACTGTGCGACCGCGCGTGGAGGAGGGAGAGCCGGAGAAGAGAAGAATGGTCTCGCTCGCCTCTCTCCGGCGGCTCTGCAGCGACAGGGAAGGATGCCCGGCGGCAGCAACAGCAGGGGAAAATGCGCGAGGTTTTCACCGCCTGTCTGAGCGCGGTAAAAAGGCATTTCATTTTTTTTTCTTTGAGGCCAAAACATTTCTTTTCTAATGGTTCGAATTCCGAGTGTAAAAGACCTCATATAATGGCAGTCCCAACCCTCCGGCAGGATAGTTCCATAGCATTAAATAGGGTGCCATGTAGGAAAAAAACTGAGGTGGCATGAAAGTAAATGAAGAGAATGGAAAAAAGGGAAGACATCGTTTCTCAGGAGAGAAATCGAGTCGGCTCCTGCTCCAAGGCGCATAGACGCCACAAAATTCGCGTTGGACCGACGGCATCGTTTCTATCTTCGTTTTCCTCCCTCCTCAGATCCAGTGCTCCCCTCTGCCGCCGGGATACCCCGACCCACCCTCGCGCGCCAGCATCGACGTGACCCCTTTCTCCCCCTCCCCCCCTCGTTCCCGTGCACGCCAACTCCCCTCCCGCTCCTTGCAAATTTTGCGCCATGGCTGCCTCGCCTCCACCTGCAATTCGCGCGCGCAAAGCAAAATTGGCCCTCCAATATCCCGCTCAAATCAGCTCCCTTCCCAATCGGTCGCGAATACATCTGTCTTCCCCCATCTCATAGTGCCAGCTCCAAAACCTAGCGCCCAAATAATTCTCCAATCCATCTCCAGGAGATCCAATTCGAGGTCAAGAACCGAGGTTCGCAACCAAAGAAACCAAGGAAGTCATTTTCGATTCCCAACAGATCCGCCGGTGGTGCTCCTGTCATGGTTTCTCCCAGTTCTTTGAGCACATACCTTTTTTTTTGCAGTACAAAGGTTTCACGGCTGCTTGCCACAGCTGATCAAGGGAGCATTTCCATTTTTTGCGTGAAGTCATTAATTGTTGCTATGTATAAAAACTGCTATGGAAACTATGCATTGAGGAGTTTAGGTCTACAAGTGATGTCTTGATGATGTGGCAGCATGAAAACTACCCATAGAAACTATGGGTTCGGACTGCCCTAAGTCAGTATATAGAATGTCAGATCAACAAGACCGTACAGTAACAACATGGTGTCAAATTGTCAATGACTTGGTGATACTAGTAACAGCAAGAAAGGGCATGATAAGCATAGGTGGCATTTAGTCACAAATGTTCAGAAAGACATGGATAAACGAAATCAAAAGAACACGGGTAGACAAAATGTTCAGAAAGACCTTTGGCTTCGTTTGGATGTAGATATTGTGGGGCTTGGTATTGAATTGGTCCCAATACCAAATCTGAGTGGATTTAGAAATGGTCACAATGCCAAAGCAGATGTTTGGATGCAGATGAAATCGTTAGATGGAATTCAACGAGACGGCGAATACCAATTCAATTTTGGATGTGCAAGGCATGAAATTTGGCATTGACTCCATCTTCTTCCCCCACACCCAGCCATTATCGCACCTCCTCCCATCATCGCCAGCAGCCACCTCCTTTGTAGACGCCCTGATCCACAACCCACGGAGATTCACCACCCATGGAGGGAGGCAGAGGATAGGCGGCGGCGCTCTCCATGGAGGGAGGCAGAGGATAGGCGGCGGCACTCTCCATGGATGGAGGCAGAGGATAGGCGGCGTCGCTCTCCATGGATGGAGGCATGAGAGATCCAAGGAGAGGCGGCGCGGCTCTCCAGTGCACGGGGAGGAGAGAGGTGGCGGGAATGGGGTGGGGCAGCGTGGATGTGGAGGGGCAACGCAGCTTGTCGGCGCTGGAGGAGCAGAGGGGCAGCGCGGGCCGCCGACGCTGGAGGAGAAGGGCGGCGCTGGTCACCGGCGCTGGAGGAGAAGGGCAGCCCGGCTCGCCGGCGCAGAGGGTGAGAGGGGCGGTGTGGCTCGCGAATGCCGGAGGAGGAGAGGGGCGGCTCGTCGGTGCCGGAGCAGGAGAGGAGCTCGCCGACGCATGAGAAGAAGAGGGCGACGCGGATGGATAGGAACGCTGGAGAGGAGACCGAGAGACAATTCCAGCCAATACAGAGGGGTGAGGCTTGGTATTGAAGTTGAGGAGGTGGGAGTGTGAGGAATACCGGATGGTATTGGCGTCGAATTCCAATTCCGAATTCCGAACCATCCAAACAGGTGGTATTGAGACCTACCTATGCCAATTCCTAATTCTTAGGCTGAATGCCTACATCCAAACGCTACCTTTTTGTTTTTCTATTGAAACTGTAGAGTCTGTCAATGAACACGGGTGAAGAAGATTTCAGTTGGCATACGGTTGAAGCCGATGGTAGATGCCACATGCCAGTAGGCAGTAGAAGCATGATGCAATGGGAGATTGGTGCACAACGCATACAATTCTTGCAGTTATATATCGCTGCCGAGTCAACTGTGCAACATTAGATGCCATCTGAATTCTGAAGGCGCATCAGAAATTCAGAAAACCCAGACATACCCAGGCTAGAGAGGCAACCACAAGGCGCCAACGAAACACCCACAGGTTGGCATGGCAGCAGCCTCTCCTGGGCTCGTGGCAGGTCGACACAGAATCAGTAGAACCACCAGTCTTTTAGGCCTGTCCAAAATGCACAAAACTGCTGATACTGCTGTTCCTGATGAACCTTTGACGCGTCCAAGAGATTCAAACCCGAGTCAACACTGGACTGGGATTAAGTCGAGGAGGGGCCAGGTTTGTCAGTGGCTCGCATGCCATGCTGTTGTTACCAGTTAAAAGGTTGTTTGCAGCACAGTTGACAGTGGAGCAATTGCACGCCCGTGCCGGCTTTACTGCACGCCCATGAACAGTCGGTGCAGGCGAAGCCATAGCCAGGGCCCCCAAATCTCTCCTCACCACTACACCAGTGCGGCAGTGCCCGGCTTCAGAGGGACAGCACGAGGGAACAGTCAGCGGTGCTATGCTAGCGGCACGGCCCCCACATTGCACAGGCAGGGGCGGAGGGCAAGGGCTCCATTTAGGTCTTGCAAATGATGGCGCTGCCGGCCGGTAACCTTTGTGAGATGGAGGCCATGAACATGAAGCCTGTGAGCTTGAGTGTCACTGTGGGCTGTGGCTGCCGGCCGGCCTCTCTCCTGCTCTGCTTCCTTGCGCTCATTGGGGCACTTTCTGCTCGCGAAAATTCATTGTCAGTAGCTGGAAGTTCCGAGGAGCGGTAGACGACGACAGATATAGATGGACACACAGCTCAATGGGGTGACAGGATCGGAGCGGCGAAGAGATTGGTCGCATCTCGCATCGGATTGTCCTGATGAGTTTTAAAAATGTTTTGTATGAATACCTGCAACTTTTGAACGGTGACTGGCATTGTATTAAGTGAAAATCATTTGAACAAGGGTGCCCCCTTCGGGCCTTCCAGCCATCATCGAGCTCCGAAACGCTTGAGTACATTGGTCCCCTTATCTGCTTCAGTTGTCCTATACAGTAGATACTAAAAAAAAAAACTCCATTTGTAAAGAAGCGAGCACTCACAAGTTCGCTAAATTTGTAGGCTTTCGCTTTAGGCTAATCTGAGTTAAGGGTTTCATTATGATTTTTGTAAGATAGTCACATAAACAAAAAAGGAAACGAAATGGTGTTTGAAATCAAAGTATACTATAATAAGAGGTTAAAACTATATAAAACTTTGCGAGTTGCGTGCTTTGCTTGTGATGCTTTTTGTACAGTTTAGGTTCCAAGAGTAATTTTGAACCAGTGTCCATTTAATAAAGTAGACATATTCATATTAATACGTGTTGCTTTTCATGGATGTTGCTCGCTAAGATTAAGGTTTATCATTTTTGCGTGTGTGTTGTATTTTGAACGTGTCGCCCTTTCGGTGCGTTTGGCAACTGATGGTGAAGGGATATGGGAATTAGTGGTGGGAGTTAGTAGAGAGAATCCACTTGGTAATTTGATTTTTTACTTCCATTCCCTTGTTTGGCTTGTGAAGGGAATTAAGAGTGAGAGTTTAAAAGAGACTTCATATCCTTTGTTTGGTACGAGGGTTTAGTGGTTGGGAATTGTATGTTAAGTCATAATCACGGTTTAGATGCATCCATCTTGCACTTAAAACAAATTCCCACCCCTCCCCCTGGGAAGTGATTGGTGGGAATTACCCCTCTAAACTCCCCTTTCCCATCCCACCAAAATTCCCATGCCCATAAAACAAACAATAGATTTTTAATCTCTCAACTTCCATTCTGTGGGGACCCCTCTCCCAAAGGTTCCCTGATTACCTGTATCAGGTCCTGGATCGGCCGCTGATACAGATCTTATCATAGATTAGTATCAGAAGAGGTAAATAACGTATGATTTTAAACAGATTTAACACCGTTTTTTAGCTAGCGGAGAGCGGGTAGGCACTTCATTCCTTCACCGGAATAGGCTGTAGCACCTTCTCGCCCTGGGGTCCTAAACCTGTATGACAATGAAAGCAAGGGTGAGTATTCTAAAGAGAATACCCAGCAAATCCCACAAATTCAATAATATATATATGAATTAAATAAAATATAAAGGTCGGTCCTGGAGGGGCACTTCCTCCCTGCCAGTCCCGATGTGCAATCCCGAACCTGATCAACGGTACCTTCGCCGTCTCAGGTTCCCCGTGCAATAACAGTAAAAACTAATCATCGGGGGCTTTGACTAAGTGGACTCTTGCCGGAGTCGCGGCTATCCAGATAGATTCTACACTCTGCAGAGGTCGTACTTATCTACCCCGCATTCGGTCGGCCCGTACCGTGTACTTAGACGGCACCGACCTACGAGATTCGTACCCACCGGTGACCATCGCTGGTCAGCATTCCCTAGGTCCAGCCACGTGCATACTGGGGGCTAAGCAGGGGCTACTAATCATCCGCCTCGCGGATATCAACCCGGGTTTCTTTGATGAGCTCATCGGGCCTCTGGCCCTCAGGGTCTCTGACCCTGTATCCTAGTCAACCTGTGCTGCCCAGTCCCAGCCCTCTGTCTGGAGCTGTCTCCAGTATACCCGTTTACTGACTTGGCGCGTGCTCGACTAGGCACCAAGCGCTACCCAGTTCGCCGGTCAGCACTCTGCGCCAATCATACGGCTCCTTGGGATGGATTACTAGGTTCAGCTGGTGGGGTGTGAATCAAGGCCTCACATAAATAGGCATTCCCGTAGGCTATGCCTTTTTGGCATGCGAGGTTGTACTGGGCACTAGAAAGACTCTCCCGTGAACCGGTCCTTAGCTTGGATCAGAGTGGCTCTTAGGACCCTCCTAGCGAGGCCATCCTTCCACTCCCAATCTTAAAGCACCCTACAGCTACAGCGATGCTAGGCATACACTCCCGTTATGCCCCATGTAGCTTAATGCTGCAAATACTGTAAAGTTTAGTGAGGGGGGGGTGATATTATTGGCAGGACTTGCCTTCATTGTCGTCCTTAGGTGTTCCTTACGCGGGCGTACTCCGTAGGTCGACCGGGCTGGGCTTCGGAAGCTTCAGCGTCTCGTCAGGCCCCGGTCATGCTATCGATAAAACACATAAAATAACAATCAGTATAACAGTACACCAATCAATTCGCAAAGAAGGAAAAGAAGAATGGAAAGGAACGCGGGGTTTGAGGGATTTCTCTAAGGGTTAGAGAATTATGGCTGGAGATTGGTCTAACAACCCATTAATTATATAAAATAACTAATGGATTAATGGATGGGAGCTTTGGAAGAGAATTATTAAATAATTCCATGGAAGATGGCTGGAACGATGATTATCGGTATTTCGAGAATTATATAGATTTCTAAAGAATAAATCCTGGATGACCGATATGGATTTCTAGAGAATCCTTATCTGTTTGTGGGCAGCATGACGGCTAGGGTTTCATCGATACCTATGGGTTTATGGATGGACGATACGATGGCTAGGGTTTTGGCGGGGTTAGGGTTTATACGCGCATCGTAACGGTGGGGTTTTGGGTAGTATAATGGCAAGGCTGGGCTTAGGATATAAATGTTAGGGAAGTAAGCATATGAAAATGTTTAGAATAATCCCTAGTATTTATGGGAATTGTCTGGGAATTTATGGAGTTAAGACCTGGAAAGGGGAAATTCCTGGGTACACTAATGGCGGCCTTCTATTGGCTAGAAACTACCCTAATTAGGTTTAGGTTCTAATGATGTGCTAAAAAGGATTGGGTGGCACTAACAGGCATAGAGATATTCCTAGTATTTTGGGTATTTTTTGGGGAATTTTTAGAAGTGAGGAAGGGCTCCAAATAAGTTTGTGTGTGCACTTACCCGGGTGCGCGTAGCAATTTTGTGGGCGCTGATGCAGGAGGGTGGGGTCCGGCCGGGCACTGTTTGGTGGGTCGGCCCTATGGACGTGGTGGACCGGGGCTACTGCCTCACGGTCCATGTGCGCCGAGTGCACCCGGGGTCTGACCGGCGGAATGCCATGAGCCGGCCATGGGCCAGGGGCGCGGGCGGTCTCCGGTCCTTGTGGACCGGGATCACGTGGCAAGGGAAGGGGCTGGGCCCGCCTGTCATCCTCATGGCGCGAGAGGGAAGAGCGACCAGAGGGTCGTCTTCTTCCTCCTGGCGTCCGCGCCATGGGAGGTGGGGGTGGAGCTCGGAGCTCCGCCTGATTTCCAAGCTCTGGCCACCAGGGCTCAAGCGGGAAGCACGGGGAGGTAGCGGGGGTCGAGAACACCCCATTCCGTGGGGTTGAACCGGAGGGAGAGGAGAGGAGGAGGGGGTGCCCATAAGGCGGAGGAGCTTTGCTCGGCTTTGGTTTGTGCGGGGAAGGGAGGGGCCTGCTCCCCCTTTTATAGGCGCGGGAGGGGGCCGTGGTGCTTGCCACGTCGCGGCGGAGGAGGTGCCTGGCGGGGTGCAGTCGTGCTCCAATTGCGGCGGAAGCCGGTGATGGCGGCGCGCAGTGTCTTCGTGCTCCTAGGCTCGATCTCGACCGTGCAGGAGGCCATCGGGCGGCAGTGCACAGCTGCTTGATGCAGTTTGGGAACGGGATGGCGCGCAGCTGGCCTTGACGGCGGGGCGGCATGGGGGCATGGCATGGGCACGCCATCGCCATTAATGGCGTTCTGGCCGGGTGCCTCCGTGGCAGCAGGAGAAGAGGAGGGAAAGGGGCGCGTGGCGCTCGGCCACGTGAAGTGATTGTGCTGATGCAGGGCGCTAGGGCCGACGGCAGCGCGTGGCGAGGCTCGGCCGGCGGCGACCAGAAGCGGCGGCGGCGGAGACAGGCGGCGGCGGCGGCGCTAGGGTAGGGAGGCGGAGCAGGCCGCGTGCGTGGGCCGTCACTGGGCCGTGTGACCGGCTGGGCTGAGAGCGTGCGCGGGCCGGGAAGGTACGCGGCCCGTGGGGAGGCATGCGGGCCGTGAGGAAAACTAGGGAAGGTGGGCCGCGTGCGGCTGGGCGGCGGGCCGGACTGAAAGAGAGAGGGGGAGGAACAGGCGAGGGGGAAGTTCAGGGGCGTTGATGGACTTCAGCAGAGGGGGAGACGAATGATGGGGTGAGCTGGGCCGGAAGTAAGGTTTCGGCCCATTTGACGTTTAAACTGTTTTTCTATTTATTTGAGTAGATTTATTTTAGTCCTAGAAAAGCACTTAAGTTATAGAGCATCCCTTTATTTCCGTTTAACCATTTTTAGTTTGTTGTCCAATTCTATTTCTTTTACTCTAATAAATCTAGTGATTAATTTAATAAATCCTAAGTAAACCCTACTTGATTTGGAGGGTGTTACACATTCCCTCTCATAAACTCCCTTCAACCAAACGAGCCGTATGTGGTTGAGGTGCGTTGGGTAATTTCGAATCAATGTCCCGTAATAGTGATCAACGAGTTCATCTTCTATCATCTTGTCTTGGATGATGGATGGTGCTTATATGGGATTGAAGATTTTTTTATGCATGACAATTATATACACTAGTTTTCTCCCTAATCACCACTAAATCCTTTTTTATGGAATACAGTTGTTCGCACTGATCACCCTCTACTCTATCCTCTAAAACAAAATATTTTGTCCTAATTATCAAGATTTCAACCTTTAAATCAACTTCTTCCGCACTCGTCATACTTTATATCCCATACTCTATACTAACTATACTATATTTTATTAACCATCCCAGCACCATCTCCTCTCTCTCCGGCGGGCCCTACCACTCTCCCTCCCTCCTCTTTCTCCACCATCCTCTCTCTCTTCGCCGACTATACCTGATCATGGGTCAGGTCGGGTCGGGTTCGGGTCAGGTCATGTCGGGTTGGCGGGTCGAAATTGTTGACCCGCGCCCGACCCGTGGCATGGTTGGGTCGGGTTGTGTCTGGTTCGGGTCGAGTTTCGGGTTTCACGTGTAATTTTTCGGGTCACGTCGGGTTTTTTTGGTGTTTGGGGTTAAAAAAGTGGTCCGCACCCGACCCGTCACGTGCTCGGGTCGGGTCGGGTTTATCGGGTCGGGCGGCCCATGATCAAGTATACCGCCGACCACCCCCTCCTCTACTTCCCCACGGCCCTCCTCCCCTTTCGCGCGCGCCGCCGCCGTCCCCTCTCGTGCGGCCGCCGAGGTGGATCCCGAGCGGCGGCGCATCTCGAGGCCGGAGCTCGCCCGGCGCAGGCGCGACTCGCCTGGCGCATCTCGAGGCCAGAGCTCGCTCGGTGCAGGCGCGACTCAGAGCTCCGCGGCGGGCGCATCTTGAGGCCGGAACTCGCCAGGCGCAGGCGCGGCTCGGAGCTCCGCGGCGGGCGCATCTCGAGGTCGGAGCTCGCCCGCAGGGGCACGGCGGAGCTTGCCCGGCGCGGCTCGGAGCTCCGCGGCGGGCGTGGAGGAGCGTCGCCTCGGTTGCTCCGCCCGCGCGGCGCCGATGATCCACCGCGGCGCGGTCTCCACGTCTTCCTCACGGGCGCGTGCCAGATCTGGGCCCACGACGGAGGCCTCGTCGGGCGCTCGTCCTCGCCGGCGGCTCCTCCTCTACTCCTCTCCTCCTTCTACTACGCAAGATCCGGATCGAGCTCGTCGGGCCCGCGGCGGAGGCCTCGTCGCGCACTCGTCCTCGCCGGCGACGGCCTCTTCTTCTGCTCTTCCGCCACTGGCCCGCCTTCCTCCTCTTCCTCGGTTCCTCCGTCGGCGACCTCGAGCCCGGGGGAGATCCTGTGCGTGGGCGGCGGGGCGGAGCAGGCGTGGAAGCAATGGCCGCCGGCGAGGCCCACGCCACGTCGGCGGGTAGCAGGGTGCCGCTACCCCGCCAGCTTTGGCGTGCGGAGAGTCCGCTCGCCACTTTTCCGTGTGCTTTCCCGTGCCCGCTGCAGCGCCCCATACAGTTTATGCACACGGGTGCAGACAGCCTAACGGACCTGAAGCCTGAGCTGAATTGGCATGGCCGGCAGCCCGGCACACTGCCGTCGTAATCTTCTCCGCTGGCCGGAGCAGCGGAGCCCAGAGTACATCGCGGTTCCGCTCCACTGAAATCAAGAAACGAGCTCGCTTGCACCAGGTAGGGAGAGTGCCTTGGGCCTGTCATGACTCATGACTGCAATGCCTTTTACCCCCTGATTATTACCCCTTCTAATCTTCCGAAAACAAATAGGTAAATCGCTTTAAATTGTTGAATGTTTACGTTAAAAAAACGTTGAATGTGTCATTTAAGACGTGTAGGCTGTATTGTCTGGACCCCGGTCATCTTTGAGTGCATTTACAGAGTTTCGACAGTGGTTAAGAACCAATAACCTAAAATTTGACTCTCGAAAGGAGAGACAGCGAAAGGAAAGGAAAATGGGCTGGTGATGGTGATCGTCCGCATCTCCGGGCCACACAGGCCTTGTCAGTTGGGCCAATTTGACAAGTCCGCCATTACCCTGCCCCCCCCCCCCCCCCCCCCCCCCCCGGGCGCCCCCGATGGGACTCCACTAGGTGGGCCAGGAACGTCAGGTTTACTCAGTGGACCCAAAAGACACATTGCCGCCCCCCAAATCAGTTTCAAAGGCGGAAAACGAACGATTCGGGGTCACTACCGAATCTGAGGCGCGCGCGGCTTGGAAGAAGCGTATCTGACGCCGGTCCCGCCGCCTTGGACGTTGCGACGGGACGGACGGTGACGGCGCACCCACGGCGGAATCAACGGCTAATCCCGCCCGAAAACGATCTTAACGCCCCCAAAGCAGAGCGGCTTTGATGACGGTGGGCGCATTATTACGACTCTTCTCCCCCCACCGCCGAAGTTAAACTCGACAGCTTGCATCTGCGGCCGCTTTTGATCAGCACACCCAACAAGGACGTGCGCCAATAGCCCGATACAGCTCGTGGGTCATGGCCCAGCATGCCACTTATCGCCACACCTGAACTGACCCGAAGATGGCTCAGTCCATCCATCACGCTGTGGTGACTGAAGTGATTGGTGTCTGTCAATCAGGTGTGAGCGATAATCTAATCGTCGAAACATACTGTTTATAGTAGCACTCTCCGTTTCCAATTCAAATTTAGCTACTTTGCCTTTTGTTTTACCCCTACTAGGTGGATTTTTCCTTTTTAAAACAATACAAACACATATTACTCCCTTTTTATATAGATATAGATTGTTCGTAGCATTTATCCTAAGTTAAGTGTCTTTCTTTTTAGGATAAAAACACTTTTTTGCGGGTAGGATATGGATACTATATCCATAGAAAACACTACAAATATGCGGAATGAAGTGCGTGTTTCCAAATATTAGAGAGCCTCGCCTGCCCTAATTTCATTCTTCTTTTCAAGCTGAGAGCCACAGCCCAAATGGATAGTGAGTTCCGAACAACAGAGTAGCTAGTTTGACGTCGAACACTCCAAAGAGTCAAGCTTAAAGATGAAGTTCTTTAGAGAAGAAAGCTACGAGATAATAGTTTAACCGAATTATTTCATCCTGAGGAAAGAAGAAGAATGCTTTCCTAGCTTTGCAATATAGACACTCACATGCATACATATACACATGCAACACTACTCACATATACCATCACATCCAGTCCGAACCAATTGATCAACATTGATAAAGTTATCATAGGTACCTTGCTACCGACGGGTACATATAATCTCCGCTGGAGAAGTCATTTAAAAAAAAAATACAAACACATACGCTTTACACAGTATTACTCCCTTTTATTTTTTATATAAATTGTGCTTAGCATTTATCCTAAGTTAAGTTTCTTTCTTTTAGGATACACAGATAGTCAGATACTATATCTGTAAAAAAACACACTACAAATATAGACGTTCACATAGATACACTCACCTTTACAAATATACACATGCAACACTACTTATATATAGTTATATACCATCACCTCCGGTCCGAACCAATAGATCTGATAATGTTATCATAGGTACGGCGCTGCCGACTTGTACATAATCTCCATTGAAGAAATAGCAACGTTAACTTAAACAAATCTCAGTAACGCGAGCACCTGCCGTTGTTGAATATAATTGACATATTGGATTCAGGTGAAAAAGGTTTCACCACTAGAAGCCTAACTAAATTAGTATGTAAAAAAAAAACTTTCTGTAGGGTGGACCCATATGTACTGTTATCCTGTAATTCATCTAAGAAAGCGAGACAACCAATTTTTACTGCGAGTGCCTCATCTCAAGCTAATTATTGACTCCTCATCTCATGTTAGAAAGTAGTATGTGCCCCCTAGTCATTTTCTGTCTGGATCGCCCCTGCTTCTTTGTACATAAAAGAGGGAGAAGAAAATTACGTTGTCCTAAAAAAGAAGGAAATTACGTAAGCACACATCGAAGACAAGTTGTCGATTGATGACTTGGTCATTCATAGAGTTCACTTCCAAGACAAACTTTCAATTCGTCTTTTTTGCCAAAGATTTATGATAGCATGTAATGTAACATTAACATCTACTGTACATGACTTCCGGGCCATACGTCCCCTGCATTTCGTTTGTGGCATGCATTCCCTCGCTGGGAAAGCTCGCTGCAGATACATGAGCGCATTGATTTCTCGCGCGCTACGCCATCAGCGAGGCGATCGTCTGCTCAATGTCCACGAACCCGTGGCTGCAGCCGGCGGCGGCAGCGGCAGCGGCGTGGTACTGGTACAGGCGGCCGAGCGCGAGCGCGCGGCTGGCGGCCGCGAGGCGGCGGGACAGCGCGGCGGCCTCGGCGCGGAGGCCGGCGTTGGCGAGCCGGACGAGGGCCAGGCGGCCGCGCGCGGCCTGCGCGCGCGCCGCGAGCTCGCGCCTCCTGCGCTCCAGGTCCGCGGCGCTGGCCCGGAGCTCGCCGAGGCGGCGCTGCTTCCGCGCGCGGGAACGCCGCGCGGACTCCCGGTTCGAGATCCTCCGCCGGAGCCGCCGCTCGTCGGCGCCGCACCCGGCCGCCGCGGCGTCAGCGGCAGAGGCCTCCACCTCCGGCGACGACGCCGGGGTTTCAGCTGGGAATGGGATCGCCGTGAGCTCGGATCCGAACTCGAATTGCGGCGGCGCCATCTCCGAGAAACCATGCATATCGATGGAATAATAGTCTGAAAAGTCCATAAGGGGCAGGGTGGTAATTCTGTGCTTATTATCAGAGGTGGAGAGGAGAGCGAGGGAAAAGGGAGGGAAGAAGTGAACGGCCGTGGTATTTATAGACGGATTAGAAGGGTGTTTCTGGTATTGTCTTTGTTGAGATGATGTACTACAGTAGTAGGTATAGTATTATAGTGGTTGCTGATGGTGTGTGCTTTTATAGCTTCGCTAGAAATTGAACTAAGATCTTTTTTTTTTCGAATCACACTGTATAGTACAGACGTAGACGCTTACAAACACGCACGCACATTCGTCACTACGAACACACGCACACAATTCTACTCCTATGAGCACCTACGAAAGACTGGGCCGGCTATCCTCGAGATTGACGAAGTCACTGCTGACGTCTCGCTGTCGACGGACACGTCGCCTACCACTAAAAATAGCATCGGTTAAATACTAAATAAATCCAGAAAAATACGAGCACCAGTGCCAAGCCGAGAACTTGAAATCTGGTGGGTAGGTTCCACCATAAGGACCCTTGCTAGCTGAGCTCTAGTCGCAAACTAAGAAAATTGAAGCACCCGTGATTGCAATATACTCATAGTAATGGAGTTGTGAACTGAAGCTAGAATTCATGTCAAAGATGTGTATACTGTATACGCGTTTAATGTACTCCATTTTATTCTGCACTGATAAAAAAGAAGGTCTTCAGGACAATCGACTGAAAAAAAGAAAACGCTCAATCATCGATCGACGATGCCGTTCTCTTTCCTTCTTATCTTCTTCTCCATCGCTTTCTTCCTCCTCTCTCCAAGGCCGACGACGCCGCCTCCCTTCTCTCTCCCGCGCCGGGCGAGCTTCCATGCCTACCACCGCGCCGTCAGATTCCGGCGCTCCTACGCCTCTGCCGCCTCCCTCATCCGCCGCCGATCCTAAATCTCCGGTCAAACTCCCCCGCCCGCCACCACTGCCCGGATCCGGCGCTACCGCGCCTCCGTCGCTGCCCTCATCCGTCGCCGACCCTAAACTCGCCAGTCGAGCTCCCCCGCCCACCACTGCCGCATGGCTCCGGCGCTCTCGCACCTCTGTCGTCGCCATCATCCAGCGTCGATGCTAATCCGGTGGGAACTAGCCATCATCGCTGCTCCAAGAGGTCCCCCGCCGCCGACCCTGCCCAACCGCCATCTCCCACCGCCCGCCAGGGTCGCATCCCCGCTGCCCCGACTCGTCGCCGTCTCGACCGCCACCACCCCCGGTCCGGCAACCTCCCCACCCCTCCTCTATAGCCGGTGACAATGAAATTCCTCAACAACCCCAACCGTAACCCCGGCGGCGGCGTGGACCCCAGCAAACCCCAACCCTAACCCCAGCGGCGGCGTTGACTCTAACCCGATGGCGAAGGAAGAAGAAGCCGAGCGGTGGCGGGAGAGAAGAAGCCGTGGGCCCGAGCACGCGGATCTCATTCATCCACCAGTGATCTGACGGCTCTCGGTAAGGTGATTGAAAGAAAGTTATTTTTCAGGCATTTGAGAGGAGTAAATCTCTAAAAAAACCGTAAAAGTAGCATAGTAAGGTGCAAATTGTATGGTGTGCATTTGAAGTTACTAAAATCCTTTTAAGTAAAACTGGGTTAGTGATTAACGAGAGGGGAAAGGACCATTCTACGCATGCATCTCCAACCTACTCCCATCTCCCAAACATAACACAATCTCCGCGCCCCCGCGTCGCTCCCTAGGGGCGACACGGACGGAGCCCCCACCCCGCCGCCCAAGCCCCTCCCCCCGACTCCGACGGCCGCCGCCGCCACCGGCAACCGCGCGCGGCGGCGGCGGCCAGCGGCGGCGCCGAAGCCGGCCCTCCCGCGGTCGCCTCCCTCCCTCCCTCTTCTCCTCCCCACCCCCCCTTTCCACTCAAACCCTAACCCTAGCCCGGTCGTCTTGGTCGCCGGTCGTCGCCTCGCCAGAGTGGTCTCCCTCGCCGGATCCGGCGTCCTCAGGCTCGGTTCTCCTTCCTCCGCCGTCGCTCGGACGTCGCCCCCTCCCCCCTGTCGCGCCAGCTTCGGGCCGCCCCGAACGCGGCGGCGGCTCCCTCCCTCGCGGCGGCCCGGGCACCGCCGGATCTGGTGTCGCTGGCTTCACCCCGGCCACGCGGCGGTGGTGGCTCCCCCTCTCGCCCTTGCGGGCCACCGCCACCGGATTCGGGGCCCAGGGGCGCCGCCGCCGCCGGATCTGGTGTCGCCGGCATCCCGGCCACGCGGCGGTGGCGGCTCCCCCCACACCCTTTGGCCCACCGCCGCCGGATCCGGGGCCCGGGGGCGCCGCCGCCTCTCCGGCAGTCGGAACCGTGGCCTTGCCGTCGGTCCCACTTGCCCTCCACGCCCGAGCTAGTTGGGGTCGCCTCGCCGCCCTGGATGCCGGCCCGTCAGGGATCCAGGCCCAGATCCGCTCCAGCTGCCTTACCGGCTTCGCTGGACTGTGGGTTGTAGGGGCGGTCATCTTCATCTGCGCTGACTACCTGTGTTGGTCTCACATTTCATCACTGTGCTTGCTTGAGCTGTGGCTACCTCGGTGCTCTGGCGGATGCTTTGCCGCCTAGTCGCGTTGCTATTAGTTGTCGCTCACGGATGCTTTGTCGTAGTTGTGTGCGCTGGTCGTTTCCGACGGATGCTTTGCCGTCGTGATCCTATTGTTTCTTGCGGATGCTTTGCAGTTTAGTCGTGCTGCTGGTTGGTTGTCTTGGACGGATGCTTAGCCGTCGTGCTGCGTGCTGGTCGTCTTTGATGCTTTGACGTCGCGATGCTACTACTTCTGGTGGATGCTTGGCCACCCTCGTGTCGCTTGGTAGCCTCAGTCTTCAGCCTCGGTGGTGTTGTTCTTCGTGTAGGCTCAGATGTTGCTAAGGTCGTCGCTTTATGTGCCTGTGGTTGACCTTCTTCATCGTCGTCACCATGGTTTACTCGCTGCCATTTCATCGTTTGGTTCTCATCCTAGCCGTGTCGGTCGGTGGTGTGGAGTTGGCTTTGGAGGCCTTTGGCGAAAGCCGTGGCCGGTGCCGATAACGGCTGCATCTTTTGATGTAGTTACCTCGTTGGGGGCGTTGTTGCGGCCTCCAAACTCATCCGGTTTCGCCAGGTGAAAGCTTGGACTGCTCACTCGTTGACGGTCGGACGATGGCGGCGTCGACGCCGCTCCCTTCATGAAGGCATCGTTTTGCAGGACCCTCTCGCCCTCAACCTACCTCTGGTTCCGGATTGTTAGTCTTTCGGTGATGTGCGTGTGTTCATGGTGCTTTTCGCTTCTGCAGGTGCTGGTCGTGTTTGGCTATGTCTTTGGACATGTTTTAGGTGTTGGGGTTGAGTGGGTCTCTTTCTTAATCCTTTTGTTGTTAGGGTGGTCTTTTCTTCATGTTTGTGTCGTCTTGTACTTAAACTTTTTCTCTTCCGCTTAATGAAAAATGTGCTAGGCACATCTCAAAAAAAAATTAACGAGAGGGAAATTCCTATGCATATATGTTTCACGAAACAATAGTGTATAAGAAAATTATATATGATTCCAGCATGAAAGTGACATACACTGGAAAACCTCATCAACTTAACGTCCATGATAAGACAAAAGGATGGCAGATGCTGCAACAACCACCAATAGCTCATTTACGCTGTAGTAAGATTAAGAAATGGCGGTAAGATGTGTGGTGACGAGGGAGGGAGGTGCTTACGCGCTGAGTGATTCAAATGAAAGATGGCCTAAAGTCCCAAACAGCAGAGATTTTAAGCTTAAGCACTAAGGAAGAAGGCCAGATATTTTATCTCCCTGTTCTTTTTTATCTTATCTTAAGCCAGGGGACTAAAGCGATTGTTTTAGTACCCTGTAGTTAATTAACTCTAGGTCATTCTTGTTTATTTCACGAGAAAAATCTACAGTACATGCGTGGAACTTTTAACAGATGCGACCAAATTAAAGTTTGAAATATTGACCTAAAGACACAAACTATCACTTATCTGTATAGGGATCAGGGAGATGCAGCACAACATCTAGAAGCGTAAGTACACCACGTTGGAACACTGCTAGCTAGAAGCTTGACAAGAGCCATGCATGACTAATGACAGCACCATTAAGGGATAAGTGAAAATTCAGATGAGTGTGGCTAAGTGTTAGACTGAAATGAAACAATGTGTATAGAGAATAGAAAAACAACTGCCTTTTGTCTTGCAAATTTATAAAGATAAGATGCAATAACTCTCTACAGTTTCATCCAAATAATTTTGAACAACATAAAGGTTCCAGAACCCTGACATTCTATCTTTGCATCAATCCTTTGCCCGGTCCATCTTAATTATTTGTTTTTTAGCGACCGGGTCCATCTTAATTTGCATCAATCCTTTGCCCAGTCCATCTTAATTTGCATCAACTCTTGGCCCTACGCAGCTAAATACGCTATATATCCCTATATATCTTCATCTTCTTTAATTTGTACTGAATTTGTTGCCTATGCATGCGACATTGCCACACCACGCAACGGATTTTAGTGCTGTGGAGATTCTGAAGCAAAATCAAAAGGCAGCAAACTCGAGTGATTTGCTAACCGATTTTACATTATGTTATCCGCAGAAATTCGGTCGTTTCAAGAAGAAGGGGTTCACATCGTCGTGTTGACAGAGCAGTATAGGATGGACACGGTCAAGTCCTTGTAACTGACCAGCAGACCACGACGAGCATCTGGAAAATAGAACTAAATAAAGTGAACAGCAAAACAATTCGATCACTGTCGTCGTCCTCTAAAAGCTATAGGTTATACAAAGACGAACCTTTAGTCCATAATAAAAAACTTTTACGTAGGATAACAGAATATGCTCAGCCACTGGACAGCACGATCCCTCAGATGGGAATTCATGAAAATCTAATGCATATGCCTGCAGAACCCGGTACAGCTAGAGGCCTGAGTGTCACTAATCATTGGAGTTGCTCGGTTAGGGGCTTAGGGCAGTGAGCCAGTGACAATGTTGAGATAAAATATATTTTCTATGGGGGGCCTGTTTGGAAGGGAGAAGGATTGATCTAAAAACTTTTGGAATTTTAGTTCAACTTTAATTTGTACTGAATTTCTAGGGAACCGTAGAAATGGCGAACGAGATCCTCTGCAGTTGGTCCCTCTGCTGTTGGGTCGCTGCCATGTGGGCCCAAGCTCTGTGGGTCCCACATGACAGCGACTCAATGGTAGAGGCCCAACTGCAGAGGAGTTGCTTCCAGAAATGGCCACAACAAGTTCAGCCAGTATGGGTGCCACTAGGGAATGGAACACCGAAAGGAGAGGAGGTGCAACAAGCATGTCTTGATGCATCTCTTTCCATTTTAATCAGTCTGTAGGCATGCACTATCCACAAACACTCTGGCCATACGCAGTTATCAGTGCTTTGGCTGGCTTTATAACGAGTAACGACAGGCCATGAGTCTGTTTCACCCAAAGCAAACAGTGTTTTTTGCTCGTAAAGCTAGTTGGCTACCTTCAATGAACCGTAGCCCTTCTCGTGCATTCCAGTGTCCAAATACATATTTCGAAATTAAACAAACATACGCCTCTACATATATTTGAAATGCCAAAATAGTTGGTTGTCGATGAGCAAAAGAGGTGTGTGCTGCTTTTAGTTGCAATGGAGACAGCCCTCTGAGTCTGTCTCTCCATTTAGTTCAAAAAAAAAAAAAAACAGAGAGAGTCTGTCTGTCCACAAGAAAGGCTCTAAGCTTGCAATGCACAGGTGTCATCGTTCCAAGGTACGTACATGCCGACATGCGTAGAGTTGGTTGCAGGCATGAGCGTGAGCAGTAGCAACCCATGGCTTTACGTCGCGTAGATTTTAGCCTTTTGGCTAGGGGCCAAAACGGTCGTGTATTGTAGCCAAGCCAACAAACTAAAGCCAGACACATGGGGTGCATCAACATCTGGGGATAAAGCCGCTTGCTGGTGCTTTTGGGAATTCGGTTGGATTTGGATACCGATCGAATGCAGCTTTGAACAAGGTTGCAAGCATGTGAGCAGTCTTGGTCTGGTCCTGCATACATTTGGGACAGGGGGGATGCCTCTGCTTGGGAGAGCACGAGAGATTGGAACAGGTGTCCGGCCAACCGTGGGGCATAGAGGTGGTTTTGGTGTTTTGGCTGGAATCTGTGGGGTTTCCTTTGTGCCCTTTGCCTCATTTTAATTTCTTGAGCTACCATATCTTTGTTCTCTCCTTCGGTTGTTGGTGCAATAGTGCGATGGGGGAGTCTTTTATGCTTCATACTATCCCAACTCTCATTTCTTAATATGTGGTCGAGATCTTCTGTCTTAATTTTGATAACTTATATGTATGTATGAATTTGACGAGCTTGCACCGTTCACAGTTATCAAGATATTTCACCAGGTATGCTCCTAGAAAAGGGGGCAAAATCTCTGATGAAATCCACTAGTGACCCAGCACATATGGTTTGCAATGGTAAAGAATTGAAGTTGCTTGACGTCCCACTGATTTGTCCAACAACCAGAGTGCGCGCGTGCACTAGTATGCTTTGTGAGATCTGGATGCTTGCTTTGTCAGAGTGGACATACTGCAGTTGAACAAATCCTACATATGAATTGCACAGCGTTCTTGAAGATTATGTAGTTTGTACCAAGGTGATTTTACTTGAGGGAAATCTATATAGGAGGCACACAAAGCGCGTTGGGCACAAACAAAACTCTTCTGGGCCATGAGTGGGCTGGAATGAGCGCTTATTTCGGGCTAGTATTGGGCTATTGAAGCTGTTGGGCTCAAACTGCAGAATCAGTGAACGTGTTGTTGGCTAGTTGCTGTCATCAGTTTTCTCCGTCAAAATGCCTGTAGAACAGGTTCGGTCCTGTGATGATACGGGTCCGATCATTGCTTGACTGAGATTCCCAACGAGGCCCTTGCCAGAGCTAGACTGACCTGACGACGTTGCGTAGTTTTGCCAGTCAAGACCGTTAGCAGGTAGCCCATGCTTGCTTCGGTTTCAGTCTGAGCGTGAGTTCTTTTTCCCCCGAAAGACCAACCAACAGTGAGTGTGAGTGGCATCGATTCGCTTCGTTCGACGAGGTCCAGCCAACACGGCGATGGGCCGAGCGACGAACTCGAGGAACACGGGTACCCCTGCCTCCTACGACGTCCCTGCAGCAGGTCGTCACGATCTATCGATCAGCTGCTGCGAGTATGCTTATTGCTGTTCTTCGTCCGTATGAACCAGAGGATCGATCAACGCGCTTGAACCCGAAGCCAGCAGACCTGGCCGCGGCCGGCCGGAGTCTCTGGGTGGGTCGCCGCTCCTGACGACGGCCATCTCGCCCACACAGCTTTTCTCACTATCTCTGCCACTCGATGCGCGCCACAGCTCTAGCTCTAGTCGGCTATTTATACCTGGGCGCACCCAGCATCCGTATCACGGTATCAGGCTATCAGGGCAGCACATCGAGAAAAAAAACACCTCAGTCCTCACCTCGAGCCGGTAAAAGCAACCGGCTCATAAGACTGTCCGCAAGGAGAGAGGATCCGTGCTCCGTCATCACTAGCTAGCTAGTCAGCAATAGCATAATGTGCCTCAAGTTTGCGTGCTTCGGCTGCGGGCACCACGACGACGACTACAGCCCGGTGTCCACCACCGCGACGACGACGACGACGACGACGTCTCGTCAGCCAGCGTACTGGCCGCAGCAGCACGCCGGCTATGGCTACGGCGGCCACGGCGAGCAGCAGGGCCAGGGCTTGGTGGTCCATTACGGCAACGGCCGCGGTGCCGCGACGATGGATGGCTACGGCGGCTTCGCCACCAGGGTAGTGCAACCGCAACAGGCGGCGGCGTACACGTATCCGGCACATACTGGACTACAGCTACAGTGACGGGGGAAGGCTACGACTCTGAAGTAGTCTGAAATGGGAAGGTACTGATTACAGGAGCAACGAGCACTCGTGGTAGCTTGTGTTTTGCAGCAGGTTTACAATAGCTATTTGAAATGTATTCAGGAAAATTCGTGATCTAGTAGCACGTCCTCTTTAGCCGAGAGCGGGTTTTGAGTAGGAGCTGCCGTGGCTTTATTTCCAGAGCAAAAGTTGCTCTGAAAATCTGCGGAGCCTCTCGATATAATTACATGTATGTTGGGCAAAGAGTAATTGAATTATTGGTTGTTATTTGTTTGATTTCAAGCTTGATTGGTTGTCGATTATTTGATTTCTATGCCTCGCCCCGGATTTGAGTGGCAGTTGCAGTAGATGTGTTATTTTGACTGGTCAAATGATGTCTCATTTGGCCCAAACCTCACCAAAATGGATGGGTACACTTTTGACAGTTTCCACACCCAGTGTGTCTGAGACAGCGAAGCGACTTTTCTTCCGGCAGGCACACCGTGCATCCAGCGTGTAGAAAAAGTTTGGCTATGCTAAATATATTTTTGAACTAAAAATCTTAAGCCTCTAATTTCCCTTTGTAGCTAGCATCGACTACACGAAAGCACGAGGAAATCTTAGTTCAGACGTTGTAGCTGCAATTATTAAGTCCGATCAACAAGGAGAACATGCAACAATCAAAGGTCGAGTTGATTATAAGACCGTACTATATGTATTTCAAAACGAAAGGCCATCCAATCACATTATCTCTGGCATTATTTGTCTGCTACTTTTTAATATAAAATTATATATGGCTAAAGTTGTACTAATCACCAGCACCACAAAGCATTCTAATCGACCTAGTTTTTGTTCTTGCTGGCTAAATTCGTTAATAATTAATTGCTTCCTCATCAATCATCATGACTCTTCAGTCTTGACATGCTTCAATTTTTTTCAAAAAAAAAAATCAACTTTAACATGGCTATAGAATACAGCCTCACGCCCCAGCCCAAAGCTAGCTGAGATTCTTTTTTCAGAACCTTTGAAAACTTATGCATAGGTTTTATGTTGAATTTGCACAGCTTGCCGAAACTACCCCTTTTGAACATCAATTGCATACCTAAATAACAAAACAGTGTGCATGATCAACCAAGTACCGGTTAAACTAGTAATATGCAGCCATGCAGAAGAGGAGAGGGAGTCGTCACAAAATTTGAAAACCGCATTTCGGTCATGAAAGAAATGATTTTGCCAGACAAAAAAAACACGTTGAAAAATATAACCCCAATCTGTAATTTTCATGAGATTGGGTGTTTTCCATGGTGAGCGAAATAAACACAGAATCCCAAGGTGTAACTGATGAGTGATGACCCTAAGGTCAATTTACAAATTACAATTGAAGAAGAGGGGAAAAAAAAGAGAAACAAAGAACTTAATTTACATGCACTAATTTTGGATCCACTTGGATACAATACAATCAACATCCATATACATACTCTTAATTTAAACAAAAACTTAAGAAATAGCATTATACAAGGTCAAAAGACTAACTTGAAGTAGGACGCAGTAGCTGAAGGCTGAAGATGACAGTAGAAACTAAGCAAGAACATGAACAAAAACAGACAACGTACAGATTAATTATCATACACTAAAATTTCCCATAGCACCCCATGCCACCACCACCACCACGAGACGTCTTGCCCTTGTCACCCCTCCTGCCACCTCTCCTCCTCTCCACGCCGGCGGCGAGCCCGGCCGTGGAGGAGTCACCGTTGCCGTCGTCGAACATGAGCGGCGCCTCCGAGTCCCTCTGCTCGTCGTCGAGGAGGTCGTCGTCTTGCGTGCGCACGTTGACGCACGAGCACCGCTCCAGGGACGCGAAGAACACCGCGGCGATGCCGCCGCCAACCCACCCGGCCACGCGGTCGAGCGGCCACCCGCAACTGCCGTGCCCGGAGGACGGCGGCGGGCGGCGCGTGCGCGGCGCGCCCGACGAGCGGACGCCGCAGAAGGGGACGCCCCACCTCGGGGACGCTATGGAGTCCGACGTGAGGGTTGGCATCCGGCGCTGGCTAGCTAAGGTGAGCGCTGCAATGGGGATGGCAATGGCATGAAATGTGAGGAAAAGGCCTATTGGCTCCCGGCCTTTAGGCTGTGTTTGTTGTTTAAAGGAGAAAGAAAGGGGCGGCGCCGAATGGTTAAAGGCCTAAAGCCACCGGGTCCTTTCCTATTTTGCCCTTGGCAAAAAATTTAAACGTCGTACAGGCCGGGTAGTACGAATAGTTGGCTGCCCTGCTAATTGGTTTGGGCTTAATGGTTTTATTGGGTTGGTTTTCTTTATAGTTTGTTTTAGATTGGTTACTACTAGATTCACTAGTTAGATGGTTTGGTTTGGATTGGATTACAAGAACTAGGAGATGGTTTGGAGTGGTTTGGAGAGAGTTATATTGGTTTGTTCCAAATGACATACACGTATGAGTCTAGCTCTTTATGTGGGGCCCACATTTATGTAAAGCCCTACCACTTTGCACAAAGTAGCGGAATGTCAAACTAAATTGCATACAACAAATTTCGATCGATTTCGACAAAATTTTATAGTGTGAACGCGAGCTTTTAATTCTAAGGTCCGGCTCTTTATGTGGGGCCCATGTGTATGTACAGCCCTACCACTTTGCATAAAGTAGCGGAATGTCAAATTAAGTCGTCTCCAACAAATTTTGATCGATTTCGCCAAAATTTTATAGTTACGTACTGAAGGGGCGTGTGTAACATGTCTTGCACTCAACCGTACGTAATTTTGACGATTTTGGGAAACATGATGTGTAAAACGCAGAGAGTGGTCGATTAATATTACTACGACAAGTAAGGAACATGTAAATTGTAGACTCTTACCCTATGCAAGCCTATGCGTTTCGAGTTAACTATGCCTCAGTAGTCAGTACATGAATTTGCACGCGCATGCGGGTCTTAATAGGGGCAAAGGTGGAAGGTAATTCCTCCAAGAAGCAGAACATAATGTTCTCTAATTTCCCCAGTACCGTGTTTAAATTTGAATATTCTAATATCTTTTATTATTGTACTGTAGTCATTACCGAATAGTTTATCGGTAAAATTCCTAATCAAACAGCAATCGTTTCCTTATAGATGATATCGTTACCGGCCGTTTCATTAGTCCTAATTATACATGAAGCCATATGCAATTTATAGTTATAATATATTTATAGATAACACGGATAATTCGCGTTATATTGGGAGAGAATCCAAGAGTAGATGGGCGATTCGCGCTTTTAGCCGCTCTTGCGGTGTTGCTCGCCAAAAAGGGCCTCCAATTCGGTGGCCGCTCTACTCTCATCATAGGAAAGTAGGTGCAACTGTGCAAGCAATAAGAAGAACAAGCTCTGTTTGGCGTTTCCCTGTTGTCTTCTTTTTCTCCGGGGAGGATGATGATGGCATTTGGCATGAGGTCGCATTATTACGTGCGCATAAATAATAATGCCACGGGCGTAAACAAATGAAACGGCTAGCTGGAGTGGCATGATGGTGCCCAAAGGAAAAGGCTGCTCTGCATCATCGCGTTTCTTCCCCCCTTTCTGCCACCTTTGAACGAAATTTGCGTTGTTTCTGTGTTACCCTTTTTGGTTAATTTCTCTTTTGTTGCTCGTCTAGCTACGTAGTTTTTTTTTTTTTGAAAAGTTAAGCTACGTAGTTTGTACAGAAGTATGCACTGACATTAAACCAAGTCGCCGTGCGGCGGCCTCCCGGTGAATCTCGAGTAACACATAGATGGCGCGAGCTGAGGTCAAAGTTACTTGCTGAGCACATGCGGGCCAGTGCCAGAGGCACTGAGGCAGTTTACACTTTCCATTGCCGGAGGCGTCTTTGTCCAGCGCCAGCGGTCCTCGGGCGGCGACGAACGGCGTGGCCGGCCGGTCATTCATTCGTCGGTGGCATCTGTGGTGGTGGTGCTAGATGCTACTACTAGCAGCTAGGAGGCGCGTCACACCGAGCGGTCACATGTAAGCGCACGCACGACCGGTTGCGCGCGCGGGTCGATCACGAGATGACGCACCGTGAACGTGATGTCCGTACAAAAGCAGCCGCGCCCGCACCGCCGGCCGCGCGCGTGCACCCGTGCGCTGTGCGCGAGGAAGGCAGGTTCGCGTGACTGGCATCGGTTACCTCTCCGTCCGCGGCGCGGATCGCCAATCACTCGCGAATCGCGATTGCCTCTAGTCCTCTACAGACTACTCCGTACAGAACTGTGGAGTTGTGTGCTGGCGTGCTGGAGAGCCTTCCCCAATTTTTCTGGGAAAATAATCCTTCCCGTTTTGCTCCTCATTTTGTTTGCTCGCTTCGAGAGGGGAATAAAATTAAAAATCGAAAACCAATTAACTGAACGCGGCCTGCTCTGATGTCCAGCCCGGCCCACAAATCGCATTGGACCTCTCTCCCCTTCTCTATAGGGCCCAAGGGATTCTGCTCTGCCTTTGCGTCCGCCGTCGTCGGCTCGTCGTCTTCGCAAGGCGCACAGCGGCGAGAGCGAGAGGGGAGACCAAGGGAGGCAGGATGCGGCTCTCCTTTCCCCTTGTCGCCGGCGCCGTCCTGTGAGTCTCTCGATACCCCCCCTGTCCTCCCCCTCCCATCCTCACCTCATGGATCACGCGCGGGATCCCTGTGCCTCGCCGCACCCACGCCGATCTGGACGCGCCGTTGAGCAAGTTCCTCGTGCTGGATCCTCGGGTGTTCCCTTCGTTGTTGCCCGGCGCGTAGTTAGCCCCTCTGTGTACCGCGAAAGGGTTGCGTCCTCGTGGCTGTCACTCGGAGTCCTTATCTGGCTGCACGCGCGAAGCTTCTCTGGGGCCTGGGCACACATCTGTGCCATATCTCGGTAGCTTGCTGATGTTGTGTTAGGTAGTACCTGCTACCTGGCCCGTCGTCGTGCTGGGGTAGGAGCGTCACAGGTGTGTGGAACGAACGCATAAGCATTTTTGTCAGGTTACGAAGGTTAGTCAGTTGTGGTGTTCATGGTACTAGATTTAGCATGCATCTCTTATTGCAGCTTGCCATTTTTTTATATGCTCGGTAATGTGGTTGTTGTTAGTGACTTTATAATCCGGCCATGTCACAAAGTGGTTTTAATCAGCCCGCGATACCATAGACTCACAGTTTTGTTATTTTGGTTGTTGTACTTCATTTTAGTCAATGTGGCTTCTGTACCTTAGAAATCACCCCTTTACATAATCCATTTGTTCTGAATAAAGTGCCATATAATTCATATTACTGAGATGTTCTTGGTCAATTTACTCCTGAGCAACTGAGTTTATAGCGGATCGAATAAATTCAAGCTATCAATCGATGATAGAGTCAAGATAATTTTGAAGGATGTGCGCAATTTTTTTTTTCCATTTTCAATTGAATAAAATGCCATCTAATTCATTGTAGCCATTCGTTGTCGGTCAACTTATGCCTAAGGCAGCAATTTTTTTACTGAATCGTATGTATTTACCTGATAATTTGACAGTAGACTGATAGAGTCATTATAATTGCGAAGGATCGTGCAAATGCTTACACTTTACAAGATCAAGCTGTTCAGGGTATTCAATAAACTTTGATCTCAACTTGTAACCCAACTGTTGCTGCTGGGTAATGTGATGGAAAATTTACAAAAAGTTCCTCAAGTAGACTAAGGCAGATTATTGGAAGAAACAGCACTTTGGTTTGAATTCCAATAAAAGTTGTGTTTTAAAAATGAGATATGTATTACTGGCGAGATAGCATTTTTCAAAACAGATGATGCCACTTGGCTTGGTTTGGATAGTAATGTGTTATTTAAAGTTCCATCTGTTTACTTTTTGTTTGACCAAAGAATAGAATAGTTGATGCTACTGTGAAGAAATAAGAATGCGTGGCTATGCAATATGCACATGTAGAGATGCCTTCACCATTGTTTTAGAGGCATCTAAAATTATGGCTTTAGAGCCTCTTAAAAAAACAGTTTCCATGTATTATCTTCTGTGTGGCAAGTTTCTAATATCCTACTAATTGAACTTTACTGTTATATCCTTTGTCCCCTGCAAGTTTGGCTCTAGAAAGTTTGTTTTAGAATAATTGCACAGAGTGCATTGATGGTGTTTTTTCACATGCAAAACTGCAAAAGCATCTTCAATGCTTGTATGGGTTTGGATATAGGAACAAGATTTTATTTATTTTAGCGCAAGGCTTGGTGAGTAGATTGTCTGAGGGAAGCTGCTTCTGAAGTTTGAATGAAATGACATGCTCAAAAAAAAAGTTTGAATGAAATGATGGTAGTATTCTTTTGCAGTATGTTTTGGGAGCAGGGGCATCATGATTCATGAAGTCACGTTGGTATTGATATTTATAGTTCTGTTGCAATAACCTGTGGAATTTAGTGTTAATACAATGCCATCTTTATGCTAGTGCTGACCAGAGGTGCTTGCCTTGGGTCTGTTCCTCTTTCTCTATTGAACTATCTTTGTCTGAGATAATCTTGTTTCTTGGTATATTGTTCGTTACTTTCACAATTGCATACCTGCTTTTCTCACATTGCCATCATAATTGTACTGTTAAATTCTGCGTTATATAGTTATATATATATATATATTCTTACTCCTTCCTTTCTGAAAATGCCACAGGATTGGGGTGATTTCGGGGAATGTTATATTTGGGCCACCACTTCAGAAGTACTGGGCAGAGAAGCAGCAGCAAGAGGCAGCAAAGGATGGTCAATCTGGTCCAACCCAATAAAGGGCCCTCGGTTTTCATCGTAGCAATTGTGCCGATGGAACGCCCTGAATGCTGACATTCGTTAAGAATGTGTACTTTATTGTTTCAGTTCTGTCGAATCGACTCGGATTTCTTATGAATGTGTACTTTCTTTGGTCTCTTACTGCAACTATTGAGCTAACTTCAGTTTTTGTTAGCATTGGTTGAATTACCAGCCTTCGTAGTGGAAGGAAACAATGTACAAAGCAAAGTATGAGTTGAAATCCATCTATAGTTCTGATAGTTTTTTTCTTTAATTTAATATTCAGGTTGATCCTGTGGCAATATATTTTTCATCGTATGCAGTATATATCTTTTTTTCAGGCAAAATGCAGTATAAATATGTTCTGTGTTGGTTTTACTGCATCTCAGAGGCCTGCCTGTCCTGTTTGGGCCGTCCATTGAAGCCCGGCGATTCTTCTCCCCTAGGTGGCCCATCCCAACCCACACTTTTCCCCTTTTATGGAACACCGAGGTAGAAGACGAACGAACTGCCAATGTAGAAATTCCCCGCCCACTACAAGACCTAGCCGCCCACGCTCCCGCCAAAAACAAGAATCCACCCTCCTCCGGGAATCGCCGGAAACCACAATCTTAACGCCGCACAGGATGCCGAGGAAAGCAAAGGCCGCTGCCAATGCCACCGAGGTGGCGACCGCCGCCACCGGCGTCCAGTACTGGCTTCTGAAGACGGAGCCGGGCGAGTGGTCGTGGTCCGACCAGGCGGGCGCCCAGGGCGGCGTCGCGCCGTGGGACGGCGTCCGCAACCACCAGGCAATGAAGTACCTCCGCGCCATGCGCGCCGGCGACCGTTGCCTGTTCTACCACTCCGGCGCCGGCGCCGCCTCCCGCCGCGTCGTCGGCGTCGTCGAGGTCGCCCGGACCTGGTACGAAGGGGAGGGGGACGGGAAGGGGAAGGAGTCGGCGGCCGCCGGCGGCGCCGTGGACGTGCGGGCCGTCGGGGAGTTCCGGAACCCCGTCCCTCTGGGTGAGATCAAGAAGGCGGCGGGCGAGGTGGAGGGGATGAAGGAGTTCGCGCTGCTCCGGCAGCCGCGGCTGTCGGTGATGCCGGTGCCGGCCAAGGTCTGGGACTGGATTTGCGACGCGGGAGGGGGATTCGTGCAGGACGGCGAGGCTGAGGAACAATATGCTTGATGCTGCAACCGTCTAAGGTAAACAAGATTTTTGGGACACTAAATATCCCGGCCTCTGCAACAAAGGCCGCGTATTGCATTGCTACATTAATGATTAATCTCGGTAAATTTTTGCTAATCTTATATAATCAAATTGTTTCTTGCTGCAGGGTGACATCGCAACTGCAAGTCAGCATTTTGTGGAGTCCCTTTTGGTGTGCAAGGGGTGTGCTAGTTGCTACCTCGGACCCTTTTTTCAAAAGAGGGATGACATCGTAAGTATTCAGTTCATTTTTCTTCAGTGTTTGCCATCTCGGAACCCGAAGTCTGCCAAACAAGGCGTGCAGTTGCTAGTTGATCTCTGCAAGTTCAGTTATTGATGTAGCTGGAGTAGCTTGTGTGTGCTTCCTTTTGTAGCTTGTGGCTTATTACAACTGTGTAATCTACTTGCTGCTCTGTATGGATTAAGTGGGATGCACAGTTTTACTGAAGTTCCAAGCAGGCTGTTCGTTCTTTCGATGCTAGCATACATATCGTCAGTTGCTACCCGATCATTCACTTGACTACCATGGTGTCAACTTAGATAATCATAAATGTTGTGCCCACCTTGTTCAGTGTTTGTCGGCAAACAAGGCGTCTAGTAGTTGCTAGTTGATCTCTGTAAGTTCAGTGGTCTGCTGGAGTAGCTTGTGGTCTATGAAGCACACCAAGTCGCCAACAGCAGATTCCAGGTGTTGTGTGTGCTTCCTTTTGTAGCATGTGACTTCCTAGTAATCTACTTGCTGTTGGATGCAGAGTTTACTGAAATCTGGCTTATCATTAGTTCATCATATACCGTAGGTGCTCTGTTTTCTGCAGCGCACACCACGAGCAGCTGGGGGCGCATTAATCCGTAGCAATTGTTCATCTATCTGTGTCCGTATCTCAAAAAGCAGGCATTTGGATCGGAGTGGGTGCTCAGAGTTTCCTCAGAGGGAGAAAAAAGAACGACTGTGTTCAACATAATGCAGGCACAAATGTAGTTAGGCCTTGTTTTAGTTCCAAAATCCAAAATCCAAAATGAATGTTTAGACACATGTATGGCGTACTAAATGTAGGTAAAAAACAAATCCTATTATATGGATGGACTGGAATTTGCGAGACGAATCCAATGAGTCTAATTAGGCCTTGATTAGACACTAAATTGCTACAGTAAACATGTGCTAATAACAGTTAGGTCCATTGGGTTCGTCTCGCAAATTCCAAACGTAATCTGCAAGTAGTTTTTTAATTAGTCTATATTTAATACTTCAAATGTGAAAAGATTCCCTTTCAAAATCTTTTCACCGCGGGGAGACGGGTTGTTCAACGTAAGCCCGACGGACGCTGGCAACTGGCGGGGTGACTTCAACTGGACCAGGAAAAAGTGGTTGGGTCGATTTAGGTTGTCGTACAATGGTTAGCAGTAGCACACTAGCACGCACTCATTTCGACTCCGATTCTCGGCTAGTTGGGACTCTCCGATTTACCCACAGGTCACGTTAATCAGCGCCTGATGATCCTTTTACAACGGCGACGTAAGAATGATCTCAGATGTAATACATTTGCAAAGAATGGCCGATCAAAACCATTTGATCGGAGCACATGCAGACAGCTTGTGTGTCGCACTGACGTAGTAGCATGAAACAGTAGCTGTTAGCCGGGTGAATATGGAGCTGTCTTAAAAATTTTAAAGAAAAAAGAACAGAAGAAAAAGAGGTCTTCTTCGGTGCTCCATACTACCCTATGATAGTATGGAGTATGAAGGGATGGGCAATTTTGTAATTAGACTGTAATATAATTTTTTATTGAAGCTACTAACCTAAATGAACATATGTGTAAAAAGAAATAAATATATCGGACCAAATGAGTATAAAAATAAAAATATTTTTTCTCATAATACCCCTATACCACTATATTACTCGATCTATACCACATTATATCAAATGTTAAAAATATTTTTTTCCCATAATACCCCTATACTACTATACTACTCGACCTATACTACCTTATACTACAGGTGAAGGTCTAGTAGTATACAACTAATTTGGACCGTCAGATCATTTTATACTGGTCCTTTTTTAACACCAGTATAAGGTAGTATGGAGCACCGAAGAAAATCTCAAGAAAAAAGGGGGCCTTTTGAGTTTTGATGGAGTGAAAGAATTTATCAGATCACGTGGCGTCGCCAATCAACTAGATGGAGTTTTGAACGATTCGGATAGGGCCTAATAAATGTGACCGAGACCTGAAGCGGAATCATGATGCGCTGGGAGCTTGCAACTGGGCGATCGGAGCAGTGCCGTTGCCGGACGTGCCGGTGCCGGCGCCGGTAGTGAGCTGTGTTGCACCGTTTAGATGTTTCGCGAAATTTTTTTCGAGTATGTTTCCTCATATGCATGGCATATTAAATGTAGTCGAAAAAAATAACCTATTGTATGGATGGAGTGTACTTCGCGAGACGAATCTAACGAGCCTAGTTAGGTCGTGATTAGACAATAAATTGCTACAGTAAACATGTGCTAATGCGGATTAATTAGACTCATTAGGTTCGTCTTGCGATTTACTGACAGAATCTGTAATTAGTTTTGTAATTAGTCTATATTTAATACTTCAAATGTGTGTCCGACATACTGTAAATTTTTTTCAGGAAACATCTGAACGCGGCCCTTGCACACCCTGCTGAGCCTGAGAACCGTCCATCTCTTTGGCCTTGAATTCGTCCCATGTTCCCTGTCGGCGACTTGCTGGATGGAGTAGCATTTTTCTCCCCTCTCACTGCCACCGGCACAGCAATTCTGCCAAATCCGGTCAGAGTGCATTGAGTACCGGCACCCCCCAAGTCGTGTGGATAGCATCATCATCTCCGAATGCCTAACAGATGAGAAAGAGGGCGGTGAATGCAGATTGCAGAATGCAGGAAAAGCCAAGCTGCCTCCCTTCACGGCACCGAAGTGTCAAAGATGAGTCCAGCGGCGAGCGGAAAATGCTGCGGCGCGGCGGGTGTGCTCGGTCACGTAGCCGTCGCCGGTGGCCGAAAATGGACGTGCCACGGCGACTCTCGCCATTAATGTGCAGAAGAAACGCCGGTGCTGGCTGCTGAGTACCGTGGTCCCAGCGTCGAACCGCTGTTCCCGATTAATGGTAGAGAGCTTTGGTGGCTACTGCTCGAGCTGCCTCGCTGCCCTGCGCCCCTGCCCTGCTCGCGAGATCCCCAACCTCCAGCCTCTCACGCGCCTCCTTCAATGCGCGCCCACCTTCCCGCACAGGGCGCACATCGCCCTCTATTAGGTTAGCGCCCTACTTAAGCTCACAGGCCCGTCACGGACAGACAGCGCACAGAAAACGTATACCAACCAACCTCGTGGAGCCGATCGGAGCAACAGAAACGAGACCACCGGAAGCCATGGCCGCCACGGCCGCTCCCCGCCACGCGGCGCTCCTCCTCCTCGCCCTGCTGCTCGGCCTTCTCTCCCTTACCGCCCTCGCCGCGCGCTCCGGCGCTGTGGACGCCGAGCTCATCACGACGTCGTCCAAGAAGCCATCCTCCCCGGCGGGCCCCATCAAGAAGCCGGCGCCCGCGGTGACGCCCAAGCCCAACCCCGGCGCGGGAGGCGTCGGCGGCGGAGGCGCGGCGGTCCCGACCATCCCGGGGTTCGGGAACGGCGGGATTCCGGGCATGGGCGGGTTCGGGAACGGCGGCATCCCCGGGATGGCCGGCGGCGGATGGGGCGGCGGGTACGGCGGGCCGTCGGGAGGGTACGCGCGCGGCGGGGTGGTGGCGCCCACGGTGACCTGCACCGAGAAGGGCCCGTGCTACAGGAAGAAGGTCACCTGCCCCAAGAAGTGCTTCTCCTCCTACAGCGGCGCCGGCAAGGGGTACGGAGGTGGAGGCGGCGGGGGAAGCTGCACCGTCGACTGCAAGGTCAAGTGCACGGCTTACTGTTGAGGCCGGCGTTGATGCGCCTCGCTGGCGGTCACCACGCAGCAGGGAGCTTAGTGGCCAGCTAGCTGCTGGTGTGACCGCGCGCGTCGGTGAGCTGAGTACGAGTTGTTATCGTTAACTGCAGTGTTATAGCAGTACTAGCGTACGTCCGCGAGACTATTATAGATAAGATGAAGGTATGTGATGTGATGCAGGGCTCCAATGTTATGTTTGAGATGCTCTGCTTCTGGTGGTTAATCATCTACGTTATGTTGTTATACTTCTCATGAAGTTTATAGGAAATGTCGGTGTGAAATCCACTATTGAATCAATAAAGAGTTTTATAAAAATGTAGTCTCTGTCCTTTTTTACATGTATATACTCTTTCGGAGTGAATAAATGTTGCAAAAATCTTATCAAAGCTGTACCTTCCAAAGAAGAATTTTGAAGCGATCGGCACAATTCCTCCAACACTGTTTCCGTCTCAATTTGTGACCATCTTCTACAAATGGAAAACAGATATATAGCAAAACGATTTTGTAAATTAATTTTACGGCATTAACACACAATTAGTTCAAATGTTCCACTCCCAGCCTAAAATCATTAACATGTAGGAGTAGAAGCCTTGAAACAAGGCTACTGGTTCAGCGCTGTTGTAAACTTTGCTCTTCAGTTTAGCCTGTTATATCAATGAAAAATTGGTTCCTACAACTCATTGTGATATCAAAGCCAAGGTACGTTAAAGATTCCCGACTGACTTGTTACGCTTAACAATTCTCATTTGACCTCGTTGTTTCCTGCAAGGAAGTTCTCGTTTACTGTTGAAGCTCACTTACAAAATCAACGAGAGGGCTCACAAAAAGCTTTCTGGACCGTATGCTGCTTCTGACTTTCTTCTCAGTAAGAAGTCAAAAATGAATTGCAACAGAGGACAATTCTAGGTCGAAAATTATGTGGACAGATTTTTTTTCTTCTTCAGTTTTGAGCATAATTCTTAATTCCTCAGGTACCGCTACTTCTGAAACTTAACTCTCACATGTGCAACTAGGTCTAATTCTAAGCGAAATCAACGAGAATATGGCAGCGAAAATGTGGGAATGATTACAGGCTAGCAAAAAAAGCAGAGCATGCTGTAATCGTTGCATACAAAACCCAAGCAACAGAGATTGTAGTGCCAAGCTTGATCTATCTTTGTTTCCAATCATAAACTGGTTCAATTCCTTGAGAATTCATTCGCGCTACAAGATAGCAGAGACTGGAACACGAACTTTACAAACATCCGAGAGTCTCTGCTCCTACAGCTGGTGGCCGCCGAAGCCGGCCGCGCCGTACGCCGGGCTGAGCAGCGGCGCCGCGTACCACGACGCGTAGTCGAACTGCTGCTGCTGCTCTGGTGCCACCGCCGCGGCCGCGGCCGCCTCCTCCTGCAGGCGTCTGCTCTCCGCCACCATGGCCGGCGTCACCATCCTCTGCTGCGCCGCCGGCCCCGGCGCGGCCGCCGCGCTGCCACCACCGGCGCCCGTGAGCCTCTGCACCAGCGCCCGGAAGTCCCTGGGCTCCACGCGGTACACCTTGGGCGGCGGCGGCAGAGCGCCGCCGCCGACGCCGCGCCATGGCCTGGCCGCCGCTGCCGCCGCCCCGTGCGCGCTGCTCCTCCTCTCGCCGTGCTCCATGCCGCGAGTTCTTAGTAGTTCTTACCCAGCTTCCTTCTCGTGTTGGTTTTGCGCCGTGCCGGTGGCGGAGCGAGGGGATAAATAGCCCGTGGCGCGCGCGTGCGGGTTTGTTCGGCCGGGTTGGGGGTCGGTCAGGTCAGACTAGTCAGCGTTGAGAGGGATCCGGCGACCGGGTGCAATGGCACACGTTGGAAACGGTGGTCAACGCACATCTCGACGGGGTTTTGTGTGGATTGTGGAAGTGGAACCGCCGGCGCCGAGCGGGACGGCCGGCCGGCCGGCCTAACCGGGCCAGAGCTGTCAGGCAGGGCCAGGTGGCCGCGTGGGTGAAGTGGACGCGTCGGCGGCAAGCCGGAGCACGGCGACCCGCCCCTTGGATGTGTGAAGGCGTCAAGGTGGTGGTATCCCGGGTTCCTTTCTTCCATTTTGGACGGCTCGGGCCTATTTTCTGAGCCGTACAGCTAATGCGCGATAGGTTTAGCTTGTGAGTTTTTTTTTTGATACTGGTTAGCTTGTGAGTTGTCATGATCTTTTTTCTGTGCTTCTAGGAGGTTACGAGTGGGCGAGATTTTCTTTGCCGGGGCTGTCAGTAGCAGCGGGGTGACGAAGCTGGTCTCTGCACGCTGCGGTGACGTGCCAAGCAGTGACGAAACTTCTGCCTTTGGTCCCTTTCGTTCGTCCCCGTCCCAAAAGCGGCATCACTACTGTAGAACGAAGGACAAGGGTTGTCAAAACTACAGCACCTATTGGATGGAGTCTTTTTTTGAAGAATATTGGAATTACAAGATCTTATGCATATAGAAATACTAAAAACTGCAGAGTTTATTGATTGGATTTGTAAAATAGAGACTCTGAGTTACAGTAAGACTGAAAATACGTAAAATAGTAGTATGCCAGAATTGTGATTGTGAGTTGTGACAACAATGAGACTTGTTCGAGCATAACGTCGGCTGGAACGAGCAACAAAAGGCCCAATCTTTTTTCAAGCCCAAACAGCATGCTGGGTTGATGGATTCTGGCAAGAAAAAAAAAACAAGAAGACCTAAACCTGACCCTAAAACTTCAGTAAGGCCTTGTTTAGTTCTATGGCGAAAATATTTTGAAACGGAATCTTTTCACATTTGAAATGTTAAATATATACTAATTAAAAAAGTAATTGCATATTACGTCCGGAATTCGTGAGACGAATCTAATAAACCTAATTAATCTATCATTAGCACATGTTTACTGTAACAATTTACTGTCTAGTTACGGTCTAATTAGACTCATTGGATTCGTCTCGCAAATTTCAGTCCATCTATATAATGCGATTTGTTTTTTACCTACGTCATACACGTGTTCAAACATTTATTTTGAATTTTGCAACTAAACAGGCCTAAACCTCCCTCCCTCCGCATCCAGCCCCTTCATCCCGTCAAAGCTGCAGAGCTCCACGACGTCGCTGGTGGCCACCTGTGCGGCGGTGAACGGCCTGCCCAGGAATTCCGCCAGCCGCCGCACGCCCGCGGGGGCGTCCCGAAGAAGGTCCTCGTACCTGATCGAGGAAGAACACCCTGTCCGGGTGCGCCACGCTGGCGCGCCAGTAGGAGAGAGCGTGGTCCCAGACCGGGCCGGCCGCCGTCGCAGACGGACTCGAACGTGTCGGCGAAGGACAGGCCCGGCTCGGCGCGCCGGAGGAAGTGCCACAGCGAGACCACCATATCCTTGGGGTCCCTGCAGACGTACACGACCCTGCACCCGTCGGCGGTGACCGGGCCCGGGAGGCCGGGAGCAACATATAGCTCCTCTTCCCTCGCCTGGCCATATGCAGGTAGCCATTATTAGGCAATCTCTTCACCTCAACGACCAAAAAAGATGCGGCATTGTAGGTAATAGCGGGGCCGTTATCGTCGGGCTCCATCGTGCTCATTGGCCTGCAGATGCGATGCAAATCCTGCCCTTGCCCAAGTACGCCAGGCTGGGCATGTCCCTCGGCTTCGAGGGCTCATGGGCCCTGTTTATATGAAATGCGAAATTTTTTTCGAGTATGTTGAGCACACATTTGAAGTATTAAATATAGACTAATTACAAAACTAATTACAGATTCTGTTAGTAAATCGCAAGACGAACCTAATGAGTCTAATTAATCCGTCATTAGCACATGTTTACTGTAGCAATTTATTGTCTAATTACGACCTAACTAGGCTCATTAGATTCGTCTTGCGAAGTACACTCCATCAATATAATGGGTTATTTTTTCGACTACATTTAATATGCCATGCATGTGAGGGAACATACTCGAAAAAAATTCACCAAACATCTGTTTATAAACAGGGCCATGGTCGTGGGCGTCGCTGATGAGTTACTTCTCCCATGGCCTAGGGAACGTGTCACGTGCCGCCCCACCGGCGGCGTTCCGTCCTCCTTGACGTCGCATGCGCAAAGAAGCCGAGTCCCAGTGGTGAGGCCAATGACCGAGCCGCGTCCCATGTTGGTCAGGGAGATCCACACGCGCGTGCCGAGAGCCAAGTAGGCCGATATGAAGGTAATCTCTTCCTCACCCAAGGGCCCCACCGGCGGGTTCGGTAGTGCGGTGGCGTGCCACCCGCCGCCGTCGGGGAGAAGCCGGAGCGTCTCGAAGGTGTAGATGCCGTCGAAGAGGACGGTGTCCATCCTGACCACGGTGCCGTCGGCCAGGGGGAGCATGGCGGGCCTGTCCCGGTGGCTGTTGCCGATAGGCCGCGAGGCCGGCGTAGCTCCGGAACTTGGGCCACCGCTGGACGAGCCGGCCCTCGGAGTCGTAGCGGCGAAGTGGGCTGGCCTGCCTCTCCCAGAAGTCGTAGCCGCCGACCTTCATGACGGTGTCGTACTGTCGTGGAAGTAAGTGTCGTCCCAGTCGTACTGGGTGCCCACGATGCTGCCGTTGGAGACGGCAAAGGACAAGCACCATTGAGAAGAGAACTGCGCGACGGGGTGTGGGAAGCAAGCCAGCGTTGTCTCTTCGTCCTTGCCGTCGAGGAGGAGGTCGTAGACGAGGTGGCCCTCTTTCTTGTCGTGCACCACCAGGAGCGGTCGGTCGGCGGCCATCTCCACAACGGCCAATAGAACGGGGATCGATTAAGCCCGTCGAGAGGATCTTAAATTTATAAATCGATCGGAACCCAGTACAGAAGTCGGTTTTGAGGTAGTGTTAGGCTTGTGACACCCCGTGTCACTTTTGAAAAATTTATCATGCACATCTACTCATTGTACAAAATTCTTGGTGCTCATCATGTTTTTGAACTGAGTATCAAGTTTAAATGGACTCCCAAAAGTCAAATTTCGTTTTTAAACTCCTTTGAATTCAAAATTGGTTAAGTTAGAACCTTTTCCTTTTAACCCTTTTGGGGGCTTGTTTAAAATTCAAAATGTTTAAACAAGTGGCTTTTGGCCAATTTGAAAATTCATTAGTGAACTTTATACTCTCAGCTAGAAGTTTTGGTTTGGGACAAAAACATCTTTTGCTTGCTCAAACTCTTAGTCAAATAGTAGTCAAACCACTGAATTCAGCACTGCTGAAATTTGGCTAAGTCCAATTTCTGACAGCAGTTTTAGCCAACTTTAGAGCTCCATATCTTTTATTTTTCAATCTATCCAAACCAAATCAAGTTCATGGTTTGAAAGCTGGTAGTTTGGAATCTTCAAAAATCATGAACAACTCCAGGATATCAAACTCTAGCTAATTCTTTTTCATGCTCAAAGTCAGCTAAACTCAATTCTATTCTGGGACTTAGAAAATTTTCTGAGTTCAAGTTTTTGGCCGAAGTTTGATCGAATTTATCTCTCAAACCAAATCTTTTTGAATCTGGTGACTTTAACAAAAGTTGTTCCCCTTGGTACCATCTACAACTTTTGTATTGGAGTTTTGGATAGTTTATACACGAAATTTTGAGTTTGAATCAAGTTTTGGAAGTGGGATTCGCGGATACTGTAGCGACTGAATCGACTTCGTCGATTCA